>PVJC01007236.1:0-52167 GCA_004026665.1 Murina feae | reverse complement strand
GAGCACTCTCTTTGACACCCACATCCCACAAGCAGGAGACCCCAGAGATCATTCTCCCTCACCGTCCCCAGGGACCTCGGCTCTCACCAGGAGTGTGCAAAAAGGCTGGGATTCTGGCAAGTACCCCAAGGCGGGTACCAAACAGCCTAGAACAAGTCCCGGTGTAGGAAAGACGACGCCTTCACTCTTTCAGATCACTAGAAAACAGAACAGGGGCTGTGGCTAGTGGCTGCCAGCTGACTCCAGCACGGACTGCTCTGGGCAGTTGGCACTGGTCTGGAGGGACTCTCAGCCATAGTCTCTCCCGCCTGTTCAACAGGGCTGGAACCAGGAATGAAGGGACCAGAAAAGGGTCCTCTTTCTCCTACATGCTGATCCCAAATCCTGTTTCAGGCCCGAGGAACGTGGTGGGCAGTGTCTGCAGCGGAGGGAGCTAGCGCAATCCAAACGCTTCTGGCTGAGGTTAATGCAGAGGAGGGAAGACGTGTCCCTCCTCAGCCTCTCGACTCTGTTTCATAAACTTAACGACGTGACGGAGCGATGAGGGACAAGCGGGACTCTTGGCTTGGGCAAGCCTTAAGCAAAAAAATGGCTCAGTGCCCTGGATGGGCCAAATAGTCTATCATGACCCCAAATAATGGGACACCAAGAGCCCCCAGAGAGACTCCTATCAGCCACGGAAACGTGCACCTGGCCTTCTTCCCTTTTCTTCCTTTCTTTTTTTTTAATCCTCACCCCCAGGATATTTTCCCATTGATTTTTAGAGAGAGTGGAAGGGAGGGGGAGAGACATCCATGTGAGAGAGATATATTGATGGGTTGGTTGCCTCCCGGGTCAAGCCTGCAATCAATGCACATGCCCTTGACCATAATCGAACCCGGGACCCTTCTGTCTGCAGGCCGGTGCTCTATTCACTGAGCCAACCTGGGTAGGACTGCCCTTGTCTTAATACCCAACCCCCTGGACATCACCAGCCAATAGGAAACGACACCAAAGAAAGAGAAAGAAGCTGCACAGAAAATCCCCAGTTCACCCTCCAGGGAACGGACTGACCAAAACGCAAGCTGGTCTCCCATCACGCCGTCTGGGTTCTGCTACCTGCACACTGTCCCTGGGGAACGCAGGCTGCTTGGGTGCAACATGCCAACCCGGAGACAAATGCCTCTACTCAGAGGGAAGCTGCCCTGGGACAAAGGACGTAGCCCTCCGGAAGCCAAAACATGCTCCTAGCCGCCCGGGGGGAGGCGGGCCTCGGCCCTGCAGTCAGGCCTGGGAAAGACGCCTGCAGACAGGCTGGGCGCGCTCCACATCTGTCGGAAGTGACTTCAGTCCTCTCCCTTCTTCCCTTCGCGCCCCCACCCCCGCCCCAGCCCCCAAAAGGCGTTTTAACACATTATTCCCACTGAAGTCCTGAGGATCTGGTGACTCACCAGGCTCACACATGGTTCTAATGAGCCCTTGACCATTACATGGTCGGGGAGCAGGAAAAACAAATGAAAGAGGTTGTAATTCGGCAGCGGCCGGGGTTCAGACCTGCCAGACAAAAGGGATCGCCAGGCATGTTCCCAAATTCGTTCAGGCACCTGACACGCAAAAGCTATTTTTAATCACTGGATTTATTTCTTTCCTACCCCCTTCGCCATCCTCCACCTCGGCAAATGTTTCAAAGTCAGAGCGAAGCCCAAATCAATCCCAGGTGCTCGGGGAGAACCCAGAGAGTCTCTTCCGTTCCAGGATCGGAGCCAAAAAAGCACAGCTGCCCCCTGGGTCCTGCAGCAGCTACACTTTCTGGTTCTTTCCTTAGAACAGTTCAAACCTCCCACCCTCACCACGGAGCAAACGGCCCGAAAGAGGAAACATCTGAATGAAGAATGAATGAATGAATGAATGAATGAATGAATGAATGAATGAAAGATCCCGCCAGAAGGACTGCTCACTATGTGAGTTCCCCAGCGTCCTGGGCTGGGAAGGTGCCGGAGATGGGTCTCAGAGATCAGCGAGACGGGGCATGTGTCCTCTAGGATTCTGTACCTGCCCCGCAGTGAGGGTTCAATTAAAAGCGTGTGAAAATGCCAAAGCCTAATATGTAGTAGGTGCTCAGTAAATTGCTGGTGACAAACTGGACTGGAACACATCTTGTAAAGCATAAAGATTTAAAAAAAAACACCCATAAGTCTTTATTTCACAATGCTTAGAGAGAGCAAAAAGAAGGAATCTGACCATTTCCTCAGTACAACGAAGCCACTGAGAAAATGGGGAAAAAAAAGAGGCAAAAAGCAGATTCTGAGACATAAGTGGAAATTAACATCCCCTGCATCTGGGTCTTTGTCTTCACAAACTAATTTCTTATCTATTCTGCATCCTCTGCCCTGCTAAAGGGGAAACCGTTCTGTAGCAATAATTATCTAACATATGTGTTCTGCCATGAAAACACCTCACAGCTACAGGATCCAATCCTCGCAGCTACAGGACACAATAGGCCTGAGAGCCTTCAGGTTTGTAAACCTTACTAAGAGTGCCATCGCGGACTCAATATGACACAAACCAAAACCACAGCGTTGTACTCCAACCTCTTCTCTCTAGGCCTGGAAATGCCAAGACCCAAGCTGTCTTTTTTTTTTATCCCAGTCGTTCAGGCGCCCTTATATGCATAACCTCTGACGATTTAAAAGGAGGTTTAACTCCTGAGATTAGGATTCCCGCATGCAAAGCCCACCTCCACAGAGCACTTTAAAAGCTGCGGTTCTGAAAAGCACCCTCTGCAGAGTGCTTCCCATGGTTCCAACCATCACTGCATGGATGATCACCATTGACCCCCTCCACACCAGGCGTCCCGGAGCCGGGCCTGCACCTTACTCAGGAGGAAAGCGAGGCCTGGGCCCTGTCCGCCAGCGCTTGGCAGACAGCCACGGGCATGCAATTGGTCCCTTCCAGATCCTTGCCTCAGAGGGAAGGCAAGCTCCTGCCCCGCCTTGAACTACAACTGCTGGCCTTCAAGGTCAAAGGCTTTTGCTACCAACATGGCCCAGGATACCCCACTCAGGAAGAGCATGGAAAACATCTGACATCTCACTGTTATCCCAGCTCCCACCCCCACTAGTTTAGGTGGCAGGTCTGAGGCCTGGCTCCCTGAGATCCCACAGATGCAGGCGACTGGGTGAACCGAATTCATTTTCATTTCACTGGCTTCCCAGCTATAGTCTTCAGTCCTCCTGTCTGAGTAGAATTTTATGTTTGAGAAAATATTTTCTCCCATATTCTAATGTGATCCTGAAGACAACCAGGTTTCGGGACTGTCTCCATCGTAGATGTGAAGATATTGAAGCTCGCACAGGTAATTTCAGTGCTTTAGCCAAGATGAGCGACCCAGACCCTCAGACATGGAACTAGGAGTTTCCTACCCGCGCCTGCTGGCAGAGTTCAAAGCAGGGGAGCAGAAACAAGTCTCAGTCACCAACCATTTACTGAGCACCTACTATGCAGTAGGCTTTGGCATTTTCGCGGGTATTTAGTTTAATCCTCACAACGAACACAAGAACATTTCCTTTCATTGTCCCCAGCATGTTCACCACAGAGAAGGTTCTCGCTGGAGAAGGGCGGCACCTCAACCCCAGGACACTCTGCTGACAGCAGCTGCGACACTCAAGCTCAGGGCTCCACCCCACATCAGACCCAACACCGGCCACGTGGGCACTTGGTCCAGGGCCAAGATAGGCATGGCGGAGGCTCCTGAGCATCACCAGGCAGGCTGGGCTGGGCAAGGCAGAGGGTGAGGGAAAATGTGGGCAAACGAATGGAGTGGAGCCCGTTTATTTGGGCTGGAAGAAAAAACGTTTTTCTGCACTTTTGAACTGTTTTCTCAAGGCCTGCCTCTCCCTCCCACGCAGGAAACAAACACAGAGACAGGCCTCTTCAGTGTGGCTCCCGTCGCTGAAGGCTACTCGGGGAAAAGCAGGACAAGGTCAAGTGCAAGGAGGGAGTTGGGGATGGGCAAGGTCCACTGGCGGCAGGTAGGTGCTGGGAGAGGCAACAGTGGGCAGAGCTGGGTGAAGACCAGAGAAGGAGTGATGGCAAAGCAGGAAACGGGGAAAGAAAGGAAATGGCAGGGGAAGTGAATATCAGAACATTTCAAATCAGAATAAAGTGACATGGCGGGGTGGGGGGGTGGGGGCTTGGAAGAGCCAGCAACCTACTCCCAATGAATGGTGTGTTCAGAACGTAGCATTTTCCCATCCATTTGGAAGGGAAATTCTCTCTCAACTTTCTTATTTATTTATACACTCTACAAATAATTTTTAAACCAAAAAAGGGCCATTTTTTTTTTCCCCCAATGGGAAAGAGCCTTGTTGGAGATGAAAGCCAGTCTTCAAAACGCCTCGGAGGAAGCTGAACCCCATGTCTCAGTGTTGCGGCAAGAAAAACAAAGTGGACATTCTTCCTGTGTTCTGAGGCTTCTCATGCAGATGTGTTTCCTTTTAATAAATAAATCTGGGAGAGAAGGAAACACACACTCGCACACATTCGTACGGGGCAACTGTCTGATTTCCACCGGGGGAAACCACAATGAAAAGTAAGAACATGGAAGCCCATTTTCCCAGCACAGGGACAAATCCCAACAGACCAACACACTGGTCACACATCTCCCACCCAAGCTTTCCAAGTCCACAAAGGACTCCCTGCTAGTGAGTAATGACCATCCGGGCAGGGCAGGACCTGGGACACAACCGCCACACTCCCTGGAAAGGCCTGTTGAGGTCTCTCTTCACAACTCCTCACTTCATATGTCCAGTCGCTGTCTGCTCTTCCAGCCACTGAATTTCCCTGGTGGACTGCAATACCTATTTTTAAATGACACACACTGTGTTCAAATTTGCCTTCTTATGAGTTCTATCCATCGGGCTGAGTTCTACTGGTAGAAGCCACGTGGTACAACTTTAATCTTCCCTCATCGACTAGCTTTTCACCCTTTTTCACTAATCCCTCTGTTATCCCTCTTGTCCAGGTGTTAATCCCTGGATTCGTTCATGATGGCGTGGTGTGGGCCATTCGCCCACCCAGAAGCAATTCTGCTCTGCCCACTTCTGTTGGTGCAAACACTCACTTTTCTAACATCCACTCTCCAAAAGCCACCCATGCACCGTGCACGCCAGGCCCCTGCTCAGGCACTGCCAGTGAGCCACGTCAGCACCACCAGAATCCTGTTAACCTCAAGTAGAGCTTTGCATTTATCTGTATTAAACGTCACCTTGTTCTGATCCATGTTTCCTCATGTAGAGGTCATTTTTATATCATGAATCTGTCTTCATCCTATGAGCTTTGCCCCATCTGCCACTTACTAAGCAAGCTTCTGGCATCCTTCTTTAGTCGGAGCCCCTGACAAAAATGTTGAAGAGGCAATGACCAAGCTCTGAGCTCCCTAGGATGATACCAGAGACCATGCATCATTCCGACACCAACGTTAATCAAGACCCTTTGGGTACAGCTGCTCAACCAGTTACAAATCCTCCTGGCTTGACTATCATTGGATCCACACAGTCTCATCTTGGCTACAAATACATCAAGGAGAGACTTGGGCAGAAGCGTCACTGGAGCCAGCTGGTCTACCTGTTGTGGAACCTGTTCTTCCCTCAAGTTTCTCACCAGGCAGTTGAGGAGAACAGCAGAGCTGGGATTCAGATCTCTGCACAGTGTGTGTGTGGGGCGGGGGGGAGAGGAGAGAGAGATGGAGGGAGGGGTGAGAGAGAAGAGAGAGAGAGCAATGTCTAACACTCAACTGCTACAGCCACTCCGCTTCCAGAAACAATGGGTGCTTAGAGAACAATGGCTGCAGACGAAGTCTTGGTCTATTTATATCTGCCACTGTGGGTCCCAGACAGGAGGAACTGGAAGTCTGCCCTGTACACACAGCTCCAACTGGACTGGAGTTGGGAGGAAGATGAGGTCACCAAGAATGCGGCCTGCTTAGGAATAGGCTCCCTCTTTCTCACAGGGTTTCTTCTGAGTCCTACAGGATCTCTTCAGCCAAGTCGTTAGCTGGGCTGCTGCTCAAATGCAGCCACTGTGAAGGAGGGAGGTCAGAACAGTAACCACTGCTCAGCCCAGCCCAAAGCTGTGAAGACCTTTCTCCACAGAGGTCAAAGGAAGGAGGGGATGTCAGGGGACTCAGCAATAGATGGAGGTCAACTCTGTGGCCCCTGAAACAGCAGGCCTCACAGGGCCATTGATTACACGTGTAGGGCACTATAGAATAGCTTCTCCCTGCCCAAGTTCTTTCTCCCCACTTATTTGGAGTATCATAGGGGCCGAGAGCTGAAATGCACGACTTTGTGCCTCGTGTCTCCAGGACGATCTGTCTCCCCTTTATTTCAGCCCCTTTGGACAGTTCCTTCATGAAGTTGGGGGGACAATTTTAATCCCTCCTGACTGTGCTACTTATATTCTTAATGCTCACTGAACAGGGCCAGCAGTGGCCACGCAAGCCCCTGACAGACACCAAACTGGAAAGGAGCCGGCCAGGGAAGCAGGCATGGAGACACCGGAGTGTGCCCTCCAGGCAGTCATCTGCTGCATGCCCTCCTGCCTTCTTGTGAGTGTCCACCAACAACCCTCAAGAGTACCGGGCAACCCATAGAGCCACAACTGTACCCCCTGGGTCCCATCCCAGCGTCCCACCTGAAGTGCAAAGCAGGAATCCCCCAAAGGCAAGAAACGTGGGACTTAACACAGACATCTGCTGCCTACGAGTTCCTAGCACCCACCTCCCTCGCTGCTCCTGGAAAAGCACCGCTAAGTAGGCAGAGAGAAACCTACACATGATCACTGTCTTCCTTCCCATGTAGATAGTGAGGTTATGTTTCAGTGACACTATTTGGGTGCTGGCATCACATTCAGAGGAACCCAGAGGCAGGCACTTGCATGTTTTATCATTTAAAAGCTTGTAAGTGCAGAGCATGCGTGTGCTGGACATGGCCGGGGCCAGTGCAACCAAGGAATGGTTAAGAGTGATGTGTTACGTCCCTTCCACAGAGTCAAATGTTTAGGGCTCATCTTTGTAGGCTGGTCTAATGCACCAGAACCACCAGCACAACTGAGATAACATGGGCAAGGCCACCACAAGCAGACACTCCTATGCATCTTCCGTGCTAAGCAGATGGGGGAGACTAAAATCTTCTGATTACCTAAAATACACCAACCCATGAAGGTCCAAGTTCGGCCCACCCCTCCTAGCCCAGGACTTCACGGAAACCCCGCTTCCTTGACTCCTCCCTCACCCCCTGCTTCCAAGGGGCTAAGCTTTCCCTTTCCGAGGGCCCTGCTGAATCACTCCAGTGTCAGTCATGGAAGCCACGTGGGAGCCACATGGCAGGAGCAGGGAGAAGGCAGAGACACATGCTGCCACCCTGAAGCCAGGCTGACGTCAAAGATGCAAATCTTCCCACCCAGAGTGTTTGGCAAGTTCACGAGTCAGCCGGTCTCTGCACCTATCACAGTCTTCAAAAGGGCCTGCACACGAGCTCAATGCACCAGCCCACGAGCCATGGCCCGGCCCTACATGGAGCAGCTTGGACCTTACAGCATCAGGCTCCAGATGCTCAGGAACTCATGATATAAAGGCCCCACTCCGTTCCGTAAATCCAAACTGATGTCCGTCATGAGGGGTCAGGAATCCTGTTGCTTTAAGGGATTCAGGTAATAGTTTCGGAGTCCAAGCTCACGTTTCCAGAGCTGCTAAGGAGGTACTTAGGATGCAGAGAGATGGCCACAAGGGGATTATGGGTATTCTCCCTAAACCATTAAGTTTACCGCTAGACCTATCTTCGGTGGCGACTCCCACGTTTGTCTACACCTACCTAATCTGTCATTTTGGCCTCCACGTCTCTTCAGCTTGGCCATTTTTATGGCCTTGAGCAGCAGCTATCACCCCACGTCTCTGCTCCTCTGAGCTACCCTCGCCGTGGCCACGGGATGCACGACGCTCTCTCCAGGGCCAAAGCAGGAAGAGGAGTTCACAGGATTTTCTATGAAACTTGAACAACTTGGAGGGCTGTGCTCCCCCATGGCTACTAGGATGAATGAAGAGACGGTTCCCTGGGGAGAGAGGGAGGAGCCAGCTGGTCCCACACCATCCCCCCAAGGGACCGAGACATCACCTCATTCAAACTCTTCCTTTGACCAGCAGAGAAAATAGGCTCAAGGGGGTGACACCAACTTGCCCTTGGCCACATGGTTACTAATTCTAGACTTCGGGCCGCCCTGTCTGCTGTTTTTCTTTCCTCTATGCCACTGTGTTTACTTATGCATATCTTCACTGCCATCAAGCTCCGGATCCCCAATCTGGACAAACACCGCGCCTCCCCAAGTTCACAAGAACCACAGACAAACGACCCATCCTAAGATCTAACAAACAGGACAGGAGTTTTCAGCCCCCGGATGCCACCTGGTGCCACTCCAGGTTACCAGTTTTCAGCAACCATGAGCAGGCTCTACGGTAGACCTTTCTTTTGAGCAGCGATGCCAGCGGAATACCAGGGGGTGGTCAAGCCAGCAATCTTCAGCTGCAGGACACGAGTCTGTGCAAATGTGAGGGGCTCTGAAATGTGAGGTGCTCTACTACCCATCCAGGAAGAGGCCGCAGTACATGTCAGCGATCTACTGACCTCCGCCTAAAACGCACTGATGGCGAGGAGAACAGATCGCCATCATAGCACTCAAAGGTTCTGTAACTTCCACCCCAGTCCCCTGGGCTGCAGGTAGAGGAATGAAAACACAGTGACAGGGTTGAAGGGATGCCGCAAGCCCCACCAAAGCCAGAACGTGAAATCCGTGGCATCGGCCTGTACGTTGAACCTGACACATCTAACTAACGAGGCCATTAGGTGCAACCCCAAAAGGCCATGTCCCGAAGCGAGCCACGCAGCTCCGCGTCTGCATGCCAATGCATTTAGAGTTCAGGGAGCTGAGGGTTCCAGGAAAGATGTACTTAGCTGTGAGCTCCTTTGGCCTCAGCAGAAATGTTTCTCTCCTTTCAGACGGGGCTTCTCCTCATGGCCCCTAACACTAGATTGGGATCATCTCGCAAGCTCCCCCCACACACACACTCCTCCATCGGCAAACCCCAGAGGCTGAGAAGTGGCCTAGCAGACATCAATGAGTTGACAGGCCCATGGGTGGCGAGCAGAGAGAAAGTACTGGATGCCAAGGGAGGCGGGAGCAGAGGCCACTCTGCGTCTGCCAGCCTGCATCAGGTGGGAAAGAGAGAGGCTGGGATGCGCAGCCCTCCTCCTCCCGGCAAATGGCTCTGCCTGTCAGGAAGCCATTAGGAAATTGTAGCCGCCACAACCTCCAGCTCCGGTCTGAACACGGAGCTTGCAGCTGGGGAAAGCGCTCATTATCTCTGCCCAGACTCACAGGAGCTCACTACACGGTGGCACCTAACCAAGTGAGCCACTGGAACAGAGCTGAGCAGGTGGGTGAGGGAAGGGGATGGGGAGGGTCTATAGAAACTGGGGCGATGCAGGGAGCTCCCCCAGACATTGCTCGGGGCCTCAGGCCCAGTGCTGGGGCGCCGTCAGAAAACACAGGTCCACTTCCTCACATCCCCTGCCCCGCAGCCTCGCCCACCAGCATTCCTTGCCTCAACATGACCTACTGACGGCCGGTGGGTGTGGGGTCTCATTGGAGAGATTCAAATGTACTGGAGTTAGACATCAGTGATGGCTGCACAGCTCTGAGAACGGGCTAAAACCACCGGAGTATGCACTTTAAAATGGTGAAACTTGTGTTACGTGAATTGCATCTCCATAAAGATAAATTTAAAGCGGATCTAGTGAGCCACCTGCTACGAGCAGAGCAGCATGAGCAGGGCAGTGCCTGGGAGACAGGGACCCTGCACTTGGGAGTTTCCTTCCAGTGGGAAAGGAAGGCCAGACAAGAGCCACAGGCCGGCACCTGCTGCTGCTAGGGCAGGAGGCTCCGCGATGGAGAAGAGTGTGCGCTGGGTGGGAAAGAGCTTGCTGGTGCCTGGGTGCAGGGTGAAGGAGAGGAGGGGTCAGGGGTCACCAGCGAGGGGAGCCTGGTGGGTAAGGCCGGTCCATCCCCTGAGGCAGACACCTGGTCTCTACCACTTCTGGGATCACAGATGTGGGGATGAAGGGGACACAAATTCTAGGAGACAAGCAGGATGCCAGACACCTCACTCCCACAGGTGTTCCCCCTGCAGGCTGGTCCAGCACTCATTCACAGCGACACTGTGTTTTTAGAAAGAAGTCCCCATCAGGCCTGGCCCTCTCTGGAGGCTGTCTCTTCTTGCCCAACCTTTGGGCAAAGACAAAGGAAAGGCAGGTAGGACAGGGCTCCTGGCAAATACACACTGGGCCAGGCTCCCTGGACATGAGCCGGGAGAGGTGTAGTCACCACGCTGTGACCAAAGAAATCTTTTGGAAAATTCTTTCCCAAGAGGGGTTATGAGTTCTGTCCCCTGGAATGCCCCAGAGCAGTTCCCATTGGCTCCCTGGCCCTGACTCAGAGGGAGTGGGCTCCACCCTCAGAAATAAACTATAAACTGACCTGAGGAGCGGGGTGGGGGTGGTGTGTGGCTGTGGCTGGAGAGAGCAGGAAAGAGGGGCAGGCAGAGACGGGGAACAGGGAAGGCAAGTGCTGACTCTGGTTCGGGGAACACACAGAGGCAATTCGGAGGCCCTTCCAGAGGCGGCTGGTATGGCAGAACTCAAGGGCGACTTCTCTGAGCCTCCCTCACACACCACTCCAGTTGGGATTCAGCCCTGCCTTGGCAGCCAGCTCGCTGCTGCTTTATAATACACCGAATTAGTCACCGGATTAGCAAGCACATTTACACACACTGGCGCACAGCTGTTTAAAGATACAGGATCCTCTTTTTCGCGGGGCCAGATTCCGGCTGTAAATCAATCCCTTGCGATGGGCAGTGGGCATCCTCCAGCGGTGCCCGGGTTCCTGCAGACGCCTTCCGCCCCAAAGCGCTTCAGGGAAAGTCTGCTGGCACGAGGTGGGGGGGGGGGGAGGCTCACGGGCCTTGGCCGGGCCCCAGAAGGGACAGGGGTGTGGGGAAGGAAGCCAGGACGGTCCAAACGGATGCACTGGCCTGGCCTCGGAAGCGACAGGAGGGAGGACACAGTTCCAGGTCTGGTTCGCTCTATTCACCCGTCGAGTTTTCCTGCGAAAGCTCTCTGCCCAAGTCACTCCCAGAAAAGAAAGGGCTCCAGGGCAAAGAGGAGAGCAGTCAGGCAACCACGGCCAGATGAGGATTCCAGTAAAAGGCCTGGTGCGAGGGGCCAGGGATGCTTGCGAGCTGGGAGCGCGACCTGCCCTCTCTCGCTCAGGGCTGCTGAGGGTGCGTGAGAGGAAGCCATGGGGACCCTGGCCGCAGGGCCTGCTCTGGCCCACTTGGTTATGGGGGTGTCAAGTGGAAAATTTTCTGTAACCAGGTTAACAGTAACCACAGTTTTAACAACCACTGAAGTAATAACAGCCCCGTCAGCTGAACGCTTGTACAAAACACGGTGCCCACAAGATAATGATAAAAATACCGTCCTGTGGCGGTGCAAACGTATTTTACAGGAATTCTCTCGAATCCTGACAAGAGCCCTGCCAGCTCTTCCTTACGAAGGATTAGAACAAGGAAGGCTTCGGGGAGTTAAATACTTCACCTGCAGACGAATCAGCAAGCGGGACTTCAAACCCAGGGCTGTCTCCCCTCCAGAACTGCTACCCAATCCAGGGCACCACCGGGGTGCCTGCAGTGAGGAATGTCTTGTCAACCAAGACAATGAATGAGAGGCTGTGTGATTCAGGGACCAAGATGACTTTCTAGGGTGCAGCCCCAGTGCAAATCCCTTCCCTCGGACATCGAGGCCTCCTCTTATCTGACTTTTAAGATGATGGTAAGAAATGTGTGGCATCCACAAATGCCCCGGATGAACATGAGAACCAAGTGCCGATTACTGGAAAAGGTCAGTCGCATTTTAGGCTCCCTTCGCAGAGGGACTGTGAGACGATCGGCAAAGAAGAGATTTGTGGCTGGGTTTGCAGAGGAGGGGCCTGCTGCGTATCTTGCACCGGCCTTTTCGAAATCCAGGTAGCGATGCCTGGCATGGGTCCGCCCATAAAAACGCTGAAAATAATTCTCTTCGTACAAAGCCAGGCAGCTGGGGACAGGCGGGGCTCCTCTCCGCTCCTCCCTGGCCGTCTGTAGGAGCCCGTGCCCAGCACAGCGGTTCAGACCCCGGGGAGCCAGGCCATTTCACAAACCAAGTCACTGTGCGGCTCACCCAGCACCCAACATCCCCTGAGACAATGCAACCAGTCTGGGATGTCAAAGGCCTCCCGTCAGCCCATCCACCGCAGAACAATATGGGTTAGGGCCCGAGAGAGCCAGGAAGCACCTCTTGGAAGGCTTCAGAAGTCCAGAAATAAATAAATACATACATATCTCCTTTTTAAAAACATCTCCAGTCGGAGGTTAACTCCAGGTGCACCCTGTGTATATGCAATCATTCTGTGTGTATTTATTTTTTCTACAAACATTCCGATTGCATGGAGTGGCCTCGAGGCCTGGACTCGCCCCTCGGCATAGCCCCGCCTTGGAGAATGCTCAAGCCCCGGTGGAAGCTCTGACTTCATTCCTCAGTTTCCCAATCTGAGCAATGGGAGCCAAAGCGTGCACACGTTCTGTGCACACGTTCGGTAAATTTAGTTAGCTGCTTTCCATTGGTCCATTTTGAAACTGGAAATGCACAGTAGACATTATGTGAATTTTTTTTTGAGGGGGGGAGGGGAGCTCTCTCTCTATTACACATCCCAATGGTCGATATTTATAGATATCCTGAATGTTTTCCTCCCTAGCCTCACATCATGAGCAGCCTAAAAGGCACCCCACGCGGAAGAATGTTCGAAGAATCACCGCCGTGGATAAGAATACCTGCGTTTCCTCCAGGAAACAGATTCTACGTTTGCAGGGCTTAGTAACTGGGGAGATCGAAGTTCCAATCTGTGGCCTGAAAGCTCTCCGATGGGGAAAGTTCCCGGAGCCTTTCCCAGACCCAATCTCTTTATCTTTACAGGGTTGTTTGAAGAATTTGACTGTTGGTGTGAAACGCCTTGCTCAGGGCCTGGCACGCGGCAGTTGCTCTTATGTTTCACTGTTCTCTCCCCGCCACAACTGAACACAGGGACCAAAAGCAAGCACCCAGCAGTTTTGAAGAGCATTTTGGTTTCCATTAGGAGGTGAGAAAGGTGTGAGATTGAACTCTTGATCTTCTGTGAAATCAAGGATGCATTTCCTGCGTGCGCACACACACATGCACACACACGTGACTCACCCTCAGAGAGTCCATATGTGCTCAGCATCACAACTCTCGCTCATCCACTAACACTCCTGCCATCACCCGGCGACTCGAGCTCATGAACTCCCCCACTGTCTCCCGAGAAAGGCAGCTCACTCACAGGGAGAGCCCTTTGCCCAGAGGAACACAGAGGTGATTTGGAGAGGCGGCTATCACCTGGCAGCACAGAGCAGAAGCAGACTCGGGTGCCCTCATTCCCACCCAGGCGCTGGCTAAAAGGAAAAAGGGTGGCCGCCTATAGGCGGGCCTGCCTGGCTGCCAGTCCAGAAAATGTTCAAACTATACCCAAGAGGGGAAGGGCAAGCAGGAAGGGGGACATGAGCCTGTATACCCATGGGAGGAGACACACTGAGATGTGCTTTACAAGCCTAAAGGTTCCTGGCATCCGAGTCGGTGCCCATATGCAAACATGCACACTCAACGCTGTTATCGCCATTTTTGCTGTAATCAGACGAACCCACCTCTGCTTCCCAATCCCACCTCCTGTTCCCAGATAATCCAGAGGCTCCCAAGGGCTCTCTGCTGGCCGGCCACTCAGCATCACACTCACTCCCATGGAAAGAGTCATGTGCCAAGAGGATCCTCTTGCTCAAGGGAACAAACTTGGGGTTTGGCCTTGGGCTACTCTGGCTTCCAGAGTGAAGCAGACAAGGCGGGAAAGGGCTCAAGTTATGGCAAGAAGCGACACATTGTATTCGAGGCACAATCTAATATAACTTCACTAAACTCTGTGTGTGCACCTGGTGCCACAGCAAATGCCCCGACTCCAAACAGAAACTAAGAAGGAAGGGGCGGGTGGGGTGGCGGTGGGGGGGGTTGGGAGGGACTCAGGCATCTAAGATGTCATTAATTCTTACATGCTTCTTTCCCACAACATGTAGCATGAAATTCAAAGGTTTGGGGTGTTTTTCTTTCTCCTGATCTGCTCCTCCAGTTACCGGAAGGTCCTGCCGGGTCATTACTAGTAAAGTGGACCTCGTTTGCTGAGAAGAGTAAACTGAGACACGGAAGATCGTGTGCATATATTTCCACATAAGAAAGCGGAGGTGGGATCAGAACTTCTTTTCAAAACGCGTCAGGTTAAAAACAACCGTGTGTCTCAGAGTCCAAGGGCAGCAGCCTACCCCAGAGGGCAAGGGCCTCTCGGCGAGCAGCCCGTGAAGTCGGTCATGTTTTTTCACTCCTTGAGAAGGAGCTAACTCGCCATCTTAACAAAAGGCTGGCCAGGGCCTTGGCATCACAGAGAACTCAGCCAATTTCCTTCGTCCTATGTCACAGCCCGCTCAGAGCTCAAGGAAGACGCATGGGATCGACTACATATAAAGTAAGTAGGGCAATCTGTCTCTTTCAAAACAGGAAAGGATGTCTGGTTGACAGTTCTGATCTCAAGCTAATGCTTACTATTGTTATTGCTATTATTACTATTATTAAAGTAAATCCGCCATGTGCTCATCAAGTCAAAGGGATATTTAAAACGTGGGTTGCAGAATGGAAATGTCGGCGGGGGGGGGGGGGGGGGGGGGGGAAGTAGAGAAATCTAGCTTCATGGTCTAGCTCTGCCATGTACCATGTGACCTTGGGAAAGCGGCAGCATGGCTGCTCTGCAGTTCCCCTGCTTGTAAACCATTGACAACTCCAAGGATGACCAGGGGGCTCGCAGATGGCACAGTCTCGTGTCAAGCTGTGCCATGCTGCCAGCTCTAGCCAAGCCTTAAGTGAACTGGTACACAATCAACAACCACAGACCTTAGCATTTGCCCAAATTTCAACAGGCGCCCAGCTGTGTGGCCTTGGGCGAGGTGGTTAACCTCTCGGTTTCTTCACCTGTGAAATGGGACTGTGAGAACAAAATAGTAAGGTTCTTGGCAAATTAGTAAGTCAACACATTCATAAGACAGCACCCAATAATTCATAGGAAAGAAACAAAACACAAAGCTAAAGATGAGTGGATATGAGTTGAGTCTACACAAGTGCCAGTAGATAAACTCTACCCTATTTATCAAGGGCAGTTTTTCTTGTTTTTCCCCAAAACTGGCATGCTGATCTTAGGTCTCTGCTTCTGAAAGAAAAGAGTAACCGTCATGGGCCTTTCTCAAAATGTAGACGTAACATCAAGAAAATGATGTTCAGATAACACCTGCCTGTGAGCAATGATGCGCTCCCACTGACGCAAAAGCAGCCTTTGAAAAGCTTGCCGTCCCCCAGCACACACCTGTAGCTTCCCGGCCAGACGGACAGAAAACGAGGGAGCCCAAGGCAGGGGCAGCCTGCCTGCCCAGGCTCTGTGGGCGGCCTGGGTCCAGGCCCCATTCCCCAAGCCTCCAGAAACCAGTGGGGCCAGGTCATCTCCTCTCTGACAGACAAGAGGCAGGGACCTATCTCTGTGGGGATGTCAGGAAGAGGCACGAGATGGCTTTCAGCAGAACCAGGAGTGACTACTGACGTACAGGGCAGTGCATTCGGTGAAATAGGCTCCCTGCGTAGACCACAGGCTCAGCCCTGAGGATGCAGCTGGGCCTGGCTTCCTCACCTCCCAGACCCCCCACCTCCACCTTCTTCCTTCAGATCAGAGCCCGCGCTGGAGCTGCCTTCCGCTGCAACCGCAGCAGAGGCCTGTGGAGAAAGGAAGCTGTTTCATGGAGGGCAGACCAAGAGGAAGGTCTGACCCCGGGCCCAGGGTCACCCCCAGACCATGCGCCAGTGTCTGAGTGTCTGTCACTGTACGCAAAGCCACGGACAATGTCTCGCGTCTCTTTCCGTGAAGGGCAACCTTCACAGCTGCACTCAAAAATTCCAGCAGATGATGGAAGCGTGATGAACAGAATTGGGGGATGAACACAATCTGGGGGAGAAGGCAGGTTGTGTTGCCATCCACGGGAACGACAGTCCCTGCTCTCTGGAGGCGGGAATTATTTTCAATGGGAGAGTCATAAAATGTCCGCGTTCAGAGCAACCTCATAGGCCATCGTCCCGTTAATTTCTTTGACTGATGAAGAACATGAGGTCCAAGGTCACAGGGATAAACAGTTGCAAAGCCAGGGCTAGAATCAAGGCCTCCAGCTAGTGGCAGGCCTCCCGGAGTGGCCATCCTATTTATTCTGTACACAGTATTTCTTCCTACAAGGCTAACGGGTCTCCCCTTATCACTCAGGAATTCTCCTGACACCCCAGGCCTTTCATTGCTGCTATACATCATACGCATAACGTATAGAATACACTTAAATCTTAGGCAAAGAATGTCAAACAGATAGGAAAAAGGTATTCAAGTCCTCACAAGGGAATTCTGCTGAACAATCTCCTGGGAGGCATTTTCTGAAGGGAATTTTAGAATCGGACTCAACAACACATTCTGACTTGAAACGGACATGGTAACTAATGAGTGACCCCAGCACAAAACTGTAATTGCACAAAAAAACTCATAAATTGTGAGCAGGGGTTCCTAAATACTTCAAAACCCAGGTACCTACACTTAGCAGACTTAGGAATGGTCTGGCCTGACCTACTTTCTTTATTTTCCATTTGTACCTTGAAAATAAGTACCTGATTGACTGTCATCATCTCTGAGGTTTAACGCTTAGCCTGATAAGCTGATAGAGAGGTTTTAACAACTAAGAGTTTGAGGGTGAAGTTAACGGTATAAAAAAAATCACCTCTCTCCTAAGGCTCTTCGATAACACTACTCTGTCCTTAAACACTCCCTTCTTTCGAAGGCAAAATTCATCCTGGGACTCCAGATACTCTCACTTAGGCCATGCCTCACACTCCCTCCTCTCTCTGCTTCCTATAATCAATATTTTTCTTCATATTTACATACGCCTTTCTTTCACCCCAAACTTTCGGCATTCTTCCTACGCTGTCTTCGGCATCTAAAACCTAAAACCGTCCTATCCCTGTTCTGAAATACCCGTTCTCCCTAGAGATGACCCATAAACTTACTCCTGCCTAGAACTGGGTCCAACTGGCACAGAAAATGAGTAATCACTGATACCTACGTATTTCCATAAATTCCAACAGTGGTCTCCCTGCACTTCTAGCCATGGGAGCACCTGGCACACGGGGGCTAGTTGGTCTGAGTTCTCCTGACCAGCCACACACCCGGGAGAGGTGGCAGGCCCTCAGAAATGATGACACCAGAGTGGCACCTGCGCTGACCAACCTGGTCGCCAGAGACTGCGAACGCGACCCAAGGGCAACGCTTGGTCCACAGGAGGACGCTTCCAAAAGTCTATGAAACATCACTTGCATCCCTTCATTCCCTTTTCTCATCATTGCCTTTTGTTGGTGCATGAGTTTGCTTACACTTTCTTACTTTTCTCTTGTTATCATTCCTCATTCTTCCTCCTTCTTTAGCCAAAAGGGATGTTGCAACTGAATCTACCGTTCCCTTTCTCCCTCCCTAAAGAATTGAGGGCTTTTTAGCGTTACCCACTTCAATGGTACAAAACTCTCCCCCCCCCCCATCTTTTTATTGTTGTTATTGCCCCATTTGATCTCAATAGTAGAACTTCTCACCTTGGCTAAGCATTAAAACAAAACAACAGCTTTCAATGTCTTCACTTGTTTAATGATGACACCCCCCACACACCTACTCAAAAGTCCATTCTCTCTCTTTTCCTCCCTCCTTCTCTCCCTCCCTCCTCCTCTCTCCTCCGCCAAGCAGAACGTTTACAGGTCCTCTGCGGAACCTTGCAAAGCAAAAGTGAACAGCTTTAGCATCACGACCCAAAGCTACCAAGGTTTCAGATGCTTGAAATGAACTTGTTTGAGGTTGATTTTTAGTTGTTTCTCAGACGCTGAGAAATATTATATTATGCGTCAAAAACATTTAAAAACATAACCCATGGTTGGGGAGAAAAACCACAGGGCACTTAAAGTGCCTCAAACTCTTCCTCTGGTCCGCTCGGCTTACTGTGGATGGTCTAAACCCTAAGATTAACAGCTCAGAGTAGATATTAAAAAGAATATTATCGTTCAAATTCCGAGTCTAAGGAGTTGACCCTCATTTGCTGGGAGAATTCCAGTTCCTATGTATTGTTCCGGTGCAATTAAGTAACAGCATCCACTACACTGTCAAAAGTGTTCAGGTTTAGTTAGCACATTATATGATCTCCCAATCTATACACCATCAAGATCTGAAATCTAACAGCCTAAACTTTCCACTGCTACTCTGGGTCTTCAAGCATGGCCTGGTCAACAGTGTACAACTTTTCAGAGAAAGCACCTTACAGAAAAGAACCGAAAGAAGTTGATGAGGCAGTAAGAAGCCACATTTCAAGGGTCCGGGGAAAGGCTGGCACCGCAGCAGGAGACACTGGAAAGCACCTGGGAAATAGAATGAAGTTGGCCAAATAATCGATAAATATTTATGGACCGAACAACAATATTTTGAGTGTGTCTGTAAGCATGGCTCCCTGCCAGTGAAATCGGATCTCCTGCAACCTACGCTACAGACCCGTTTCTTTCTGTATCTGTTGTGGAGACCATCAACTGCCCAATTAAATTAAAAAGGTTACACAGAGCCCTGACCGGTTTGGCTCAGTGGATAAAGGGTCGCAGGTTCGATTCCGGTCAAGGGCATGTACCTTGGTTGTGGGCACATCCCCTGTAGGGGGTGTGCAGGAGGCAGCTGATCGATGTTTCTCTCTCATCAATGTTTCTAACTCTCTATCCCTCTCCTTTCCTCTCTGTAAAAAAATCAATGAAATATATATTTTTAAAAAAGGAGTAACACAGATAGACACAGGGCTTCAGAAAGGGAGCTAGGTAGGAAGAGTCTGTTTATGCAATTTGAAAAACATCTATTGACGGGGTGGGGGGAAAAAAAAAGGGGGGGGGGAATCTTTAACCCAGCTGCAAAAAGTAGCTCTAGATGCCTGACGAGAAGAGACGCATTGTCTTAGCATTCCTAACCCTGAGTTAAGAAAAGCTGAACAGCGAGAAGCAGAGAGACCCAGAATGTGGTGAAGAGAGAGGCGAATCCCCTCCGAGGTTCTGTCTAAGCAGAAAAATGGGGCCAACATCTCCTTGTGGAGCAGCAGGATAAAAACATGGCGATGTGTTCACACACAAATTCCTCTGTGATGACCGCATGGGCCTGAGGGTGCTGACTATTTGAAGAAAACGCTCCCCGTCAGGCAGGGGTAGAGGAGCCCGTACCTTCTGCCCAGACCAGGAGCCTGGTGTCTGGCTGCTTCCCCATCAGCCATGGGCTGTGGAGGGCGGGCGGGTCTGCGGGTAGAAGAATCCTAGGGCTCACTTTCCCTCTTGTGCCAGAATAACTGCACCCAGTGCGCCCTGGCCTGTGAAATGGGCTTGAAAAACGCTAGATTTTAGGCTTTGAAAAAAAAAAACACTAAATTTTAGGCCCCCCCCCCCCCCCCGAAAAGCCCACACAAAACTCTTGCTGTGCACACAGCCAAGGTAGGTACCTCTGGCCTCTTTGCAAGCAGGAAAATGCAACGAAAACCATGGAAAGAAAGTGAACTCATGGCTGGTCTGTCTCTCATCGCCCAGCGTGTAAGTGAGATGCCAGGAAGGGCAGCGTCCGTGATGAAAGAGGGGGAGCGAGCCGGGCCAGGAGCTTCAGGAGGGACGCGACCTTGGAAGTGAACACAATCACCTCCCCACCTGTGCGACAGTGAATGCACTGGCAAAACAAGAGCCCGGGGTCTCTGCTTGGTGATCGAGGCAAACATTGCTGGACCCTTCCAGCATCTCCCGGAAGCAGCGCAGCTGACTGCCAGGTCTGGAGACCCTGCCTGGACAGGCTCTCTGCCCAGGCTCAGCAGAGTCATGCAGGGTGGCTGGGACCCCTGCACCACTTAAACCCCCACAGCACCAACCATCACTGCCCTCTCATCGCCCCCTCTTTTATTTATTTTTTTAAAATATGTTTTTATTGACTTCAGAGAGGAAAGGAGAGAGAGTGAGAGAGAGAAACATCAATGATGAGAATCATTCATCAGCTGCCTCCTGCATACCCCACACCGGGGATCGAGCCTGCAATCCGGGCATGTGCCCTTGATCGGAATCGAACCCGGGACCCTTCAGTCCGCAGGCCGCCCCGCTCTACCCACTGAGCCAAACCGGCTAGGGCCCTTCTCTGATTTCCACAGTTTCTAAGAATAACAGGGTGTTTTTATTTTTAGGCATAAAATGCCTGCGACAACTGGTCAGTTTGCAATTTTTAACAGTGTGGCCTTGGGGAATTGTGCGTCTCTCTGTATATCGTTTTCCTCCTCGGAAAAGGAGATAAAACAAGACCTCCACCACCCCAGAATGTAAAAGAGCAACTATATATTAGCAGGACACGTACATGATGCAGGCTCCACCTGTGTCAGGAAGACCCCTATAGGGGTGAACGCAAGGATCTCCCTTCAACGCAAACTCACAGAATGCCACCACTGCTCTGGGTCATTCCTTCCGCAAACCTGAGAGGCATCTAACTGTGCTGCCACTGAGACCTGCGCTCTTGGAAATGGGAGCCTGGTTTTGTTGAAATGCCCTGACCTGCATGCACTAACCAGCTCTGGGTTTGCCCAGAGTCCGATGCCGCTCAGAGCAAGCTGGCTCTGGGAGGTTGACCAGGTCTAGTTTGTCTCCTAGAAGGAGGTGATCTCTTACAGGGTGGTCTGGTCTCTTTAAGAAAGAAAAAAAGTTGCACAAACCAAAAAAAAAAAAGCACACACAACAACAAACAAAAAAAAAAAAAACCCTAGCAATACTAACCAACCAAAAATGCCAGGAATGCAAGCTCTGCCAACCAAATAAATAAATAAAAAGTGAGATACTTTATAATAACTGGACACGATGCATTTCTCAAGCCTGCATAACTGAAATACCCTACTTTTCCATCTGCCCTGCAAATGTCCTGCTGGCCTCTAGCCTTGGTGGATGTTTGGATCTGAGGTAGCACTGACAAAGCCCCTCACCCAAAGTAGCTAACCAACCCTGGTGCCTTTAGCTCTGATAAGCGAGACCTCGAGACCCTCTGAATGTTAGCCATCTCCGTGTGTGCTCTCTGGAGATCTCCATTGAGCGGGAGAAGGCCGTCTCTTTAACTGTACTCTTCTCTTACCTAAAGAGACACAGAATACAGAAGTAGCCCCTATTCAACATGGCAAGGGCCCCTGAAAATTCTACCCCAATCAGGGTTCCTTTTTTGTTGACTTGTTTTCTAGTTAACTGTTCAAAAGAATGCATTATGGATCCGGCACTGTTTTCAGATTGTTGCACACATTCCTAGATTTAATTCTCATATCAGCCCATGAGGTAGAACAATTACGACACTCATGGATGCGGGAGCTTGAGCACAGAGAGATTAAGGCATTTGCTCGAAGTCACACAGCTGGGAAGTGGCCGAGCTGGGATTCCAACTCAAACAGGTTGGCTCCGGAACCCCCAGCTCTGAGCCACTGGGGTCCTTAGTCACTAATGGGGTGGTCCATGGGGGGTGGGGAGGAGTTTGAAGCACCATGAACAAGGGATCCTGGTAGCCTGGCAACTCTACCTCCTTCTTTTCTACACTGATGAAGATACACAGACTGATGAGAGAGACGGGGAGAGGGACAAAGTGTCTTCCTACCTCTAAGGTCCCCAATAGATGGACATCCTCTGCTCAGATTGGGGGGCGGGGGGGACGCAAACCTTTAACTCTTGTAAAGCAGCACACATCCAGAATTAGGAGCCTTGCTCTTCTCTGCGCATGGCACTCACCTCACCGAGAAGGTGGAGAGGGAAGGAGACAAAAACTGAAGCAGCTTGGGAATGTATTCGCTTTGGCACCCAGTCTCCACCCCGTCCCCAGCGAGGCGAGATCCCCACCGGGAGGGAACTCCATGGACACTCCATCGCTGTGTTGGTTTAAGATCTGAGAGCCCTGCCATCGCACATGGCCATCCACACGATATATATCTTCCCACGCGAAGGAAAATGCAATTCAAATGACGAAATGTCATTGCAAAGGACAGATGTGTCAATTCGGGCCCGAAAGCTGTCAAAATGCTGGGAGGTCTTACAGGGGTCCTCAAACTACGGCCCGCCGAGGACATTTATCCGGCCCGCCGGGTGTTTTTGCCGCCTTATTTTTTTTACTTCAAAATAAGATATGTGCAGCATGCATAGGAATTTGTTCATAGTTGTGTTTTTTTTTTTTAACTATAGTCCGGCCCTCCAACGGTCTGAGGGACAGTGAACTGGCCCCCTTGTTTATAAAGTTCGAGGACCCCTGATTCAAGGCTCCTGATCAAGTCCTATTCACAAATACAGGCAAAGGACCCAGGACTCCTGTCCCTCCCGCCTCCCCAATCCCTCACCTCCCTACTGCCTGTCTCTGGCTCTCCCGTGGGAGCTGGACAGGGTGCAGGGGGTTGGGGGGTGGGGGCTGATGTAACTATTTAAACCAGATAAGATCTCAAACTAGCTGTCTCCACATGTAAGAAACTAAACAACCCATAGAATCATTCCGACAAATATTTAAGTCACAGCTGTGGACACAAAGCCACGCTACAAGAAGTTAAACTTTAAACACATGTCTCGTACGGTCTGATGGGCAAAGCAAATCCCGCTCAGCCAGGGTCTTCTCCTCCCACAACAAAGAAGGCGGCCAGGCCCGCCTTTTTTCCATCCTTGCACCTGCACGAAGTTTAAGTCGCAACTGAAGGTTCTTTGCTGAGCTCTGCAAAGGTAACTTGCAGTGTTGCTCAAGGCAGTGGAGGCCGCCGTTAGAAAAAGGGATTCATTGTACTTCAGCCGCTAGCTCCCTAGATGTTCTCAGGTGAGTGATTTACCTTCTCCATGCCTCTCTTTCCCTCTCCCCTCTATGGGGTATGGGCATAATGTTCACACATGTGTCTAAACACCCAGAATTAAATTTGCTAAAACTTAGTTATTATAATCTGTCTATGTATTTTCAAGGTTCTCCCTTTTTCCCCTCCAAGATAGGTCCAGAAATCAAGCCTCATTACAATGAATGGCAGAAAACTGCCCAATCAATCCCTTTGACCAGCTGAAATTTTATTGTATTGAATGTTGCTTACATGGTTTGTTAACCTTAGAGAGAGAGAGAGAGAGAGAGAGAGAGAGAGAGAGAGAGGCAGAGGCAAACCTATAAAGGTGTTTATTTGAATGGCTGTGACTGTAACATTAGGCCTTAATCTACCCATTTTACAGATGGAAAAACGAAGGCAAGTTATGTACCCAGGGTTTGTTTTTATCAATAACCAACCTAACAGCATAATACATTTAAACTCTCTAAAATTTCACATTTAATTCCTTCAAAGTTGCTTCAGCTGTTTACTGTGATCTAAAACTTGGGTTGCCAGGAACCCTTCTTCATTCTAACTGACAAAGCTACGCCATGTTACCCACAGGACCCAATCTGAGGACACGCATATCAACAAGCCACTCTACAGGAGTTGCGTGTGTATCTCCGCAGGACACTACCCTTCCACTGCTTATCTCTATGGTTTGAATCAGCTGTGACTAAGAGGACTTATTCTGGCTTCCTTGGACCCTCAAAGGCAACTGTCATAAGGACGCCAGTTTTGAATCGTAGCTACAAGTGCCTGAAATGTCTCTGGTTCTGGTGGATCTCAGCATTGCTCTCACCATCCATCGCCATCCTGAGGACACTCAAGCTAGACTGGCCTTCTCTACGCACTTCTCAGGGATCCAAACTGGGGCTGAGGGTTAGGGGGGGTCTGAGACGGCACGGCGTGCCCTGTTCTTCACTGGCATCTCTGAAGGATCCTTCAAGCGACAAAACATAGGCTTGGCTTGTGTTGAAAGTTTAAGCAGACCCAGAAAGAGTTAAAATGCACAACTAATTCTTCCGGCAGAGGCGAGGAAGGGTAAGCCGCAGGGAGCAGCAGCTAAACTAATGGAGAAGCTGATGCACACTTACACACGCTCCCAGTTCATTATTTTCCAGAAAGCATCGCCTTTTCTCGCTACCTTGCTAACTTCGCCTCCAAAATCACAAATCTCAAAGGAGAGCTGGCAGTGCCTTATCCTAAAAGCAATCATCTTTGCTTCTTAAACGGCATTTATTCCGGGAATAATGGAGCGTCCGACTCCATGAAACTGCTTAGCACCAAAAAAAAAAAAAAAAAAACAACAACAAAAAAACACACACCAAAAAACAGTGCCTAAGGCAACATGAAATTCCTTTCCCACCCCTTTCTCCTTACAGTCCTTCAAATCAAAGAGGAGGACACCACCACCCACTAACCAAAGACCCAACGTGGGCTGTGGGGATGTTTGCCCTCTTCGAAGACATCGCTAGTCCCAGAGGGCAGAGGAGAAAAAAATGGCCAAAATGAGTAATCTGCATGAAAAGCATCAAGCGTGTTTCCCGAAATCAAAAATGCCCATTTCGCCTCCCCTTCCATCTCCTTGTCCTTCACCCAGAAAAGAGGAGCTAGAAAGCTAAGCGACCTGTGACAGAGCAGCTCAGGAAAGCAAGACATTTGAACACAAGCCCTGGAGGGCCAGCCAGGTAGACAGACATCTTTCCCCCCCCCCCCTCTGCTTGCCCAGGGTCCTCCACCCAGGTCCATTTCTAGGGGATGCAGAGGCAGGGGAATGATGGCCTCTGCGGGTGTCCATTCCCCAAACGTGAAGGGGAAAAAGGAAAAGAAAAAAAAAAAAGCCAGAGTGTTCTTGCTCACTTGGAAAAAAATAAATAAAGAAGCGGGAATGGGGGTGCTGGACATTCTATAAGCTTTTTCCCACTCTTCACGAAAACACAGCTGTGAAAATAAATGCCACCCCCCAAACCAGGGTCTCTGGCCACCAACAGTCCTCCTGCCTGCTTCTCCCCGGCTGCCACCAGCATCGCCCGCTCGGGC
Organism: Murina feae; assembly: GCA_004026665.1. Lineage (NCBI taxonomy): Eukaryota > Metazoa > Chordata > Mammalia > Chiroptera > Vespertilionidae > Murina > Murina feae. The sequence continues at coordinate 26,939 of PVJC01007236.1, read as the reverse complement.
ACAGACGCACAAGCCTGGAAGGGAACTGCGAGGCGGCGGCGTGGGGGAGCCGCGGGGGAGACCCCGACCCAGAGCTGGGGTGCGCGCCTGGGCAGTCGCCACTCACCGGGGGAGGGAAAGAGCTCCAGGTCCACTTTCTCCGTCTTGATGATGGTGAGAGTCGGTTTGAGATCCACGGCCGCCTTCATGGTGCCAGGAGTGGAGGGCGCACGGGATGAGAGCAAGTTTGCTGTGATGCTTGTTGTTTTTTTGCTTTTTAATGGGGACTCGTCCCGTGGGGGGGGGAAGGGTGGGGAAAGGGGACGGGGAGGGGGGCAATCCGATTTCCTTCCCTAAAGTCTCAAATTGCCGCCGGCTTCCCCCCAGCCCCCGCGCCCAGAAGAGGTGCGCGCCCGGTTAGGTACGCCCGGCGAAGTTGGCACTTGGCGGGGAAAGCCGCGCGCTCGGGTCCCGGGCTCGCCCGCGCCGCTCCCGCCGCTCCCTCCGCGCCCGCGCCCGCGCCCGCTCCCTCCTCTGGGCCGCCGGCTGCCTCCGCTCGTCGCCGCTCCCCGGAGCCGCTCGCCCGTCTCCCTCCCGCGCGCGCTCTGCCCTCCTCTTTAGGGCGTTTCTCCCCGCGCGGAGCCGGGCGCCGGGTCTGTGCGCCCCCCGCCTCCCCCAGGACCTCCGCGGGGGGGAGCGCGGGCGGGGCGCGGGGCGGGGCGGGCGGCGGCGGGGCCGGGACCCGCAGCCAATCGCAAGCGGCCGCCCAAAGTGAAAGGGAGGTGGGCGGGGCTCCCGGCAGCCGGCACCCCTCCCCGCACCCCGGACCCCGAGTCAGGCCGCCCTGGAGGAGGCGTGGAGCGCGCGGGGTGCGCCCTCGGCGGGCCGGGGCGGGGGTCCCGGGCACGGATGCGCGCGGGGCCGCGGGGGAGCGGGCTGCGCGCAGAGTCTCCCCGACCTTCGGGAAAGTCCCCCTGATTCGCCACGCATTCTTGAGGGCTTGATCACCCGCTCCGGCCCCCAGCCGGGGCCAGCATAGTTTTGGAAGTGCGTGTGCATCATTCATTCACAAAGACTGACACACAGGACGTGAGGCATGCGGGTGGAGGGCGTGCGTGTGAGCGGGCGCGGGAGCCTCGCGAGCGGGCGTCCGCACGGGGCTGTCGGGAGGGTGGACGCCCCCTGCTTAGGGAGCCAGGAAGCAGGACTGGTTTTAGGTTGATTTTCAAGACCCCACCCGTGCAATCAAGAAAACACCGACCTGCCCCTGAGAAGCCTCAAGCCCGAGGCTGCCTACTGGGCACCCCAAAACAGAGGCTCACATGCTGCTGTTTTTATTGGGAGAGTCCAGAACAGCCCCACCCCACCCCCCACCCCCAAACCAGAATCCGTCCTGGGCTTCCCTGCGCTTCCTTTTACTTAGAGCGGCGCTAACGCCTGAAGGGGAAGTTACTGCTCAGTCCCTAACTATGTCCCCATTGTCCCTTTCACAGGCTCTCCTCTGCGAGATGAAACTGGCAACCCCCCTCTACCACCACCACCACCACCACCACCACCACCGAACAGGACACGGGGTGTCTGTGCCTGTGAATTTCTGGAGCCATCATCTGTGACATCCACATGGGAAGCCAGACACTTCGGACACCCCACGTGACCCCGAGTAATTAAGTGATTTGCCCCTGGTACATTACTTATCATAAATGGAGATGGGCCCTGACCAGTTTGGCTCAGTGGATAGAGCATCCGCCTGCGGACTAAAAGGTCCCAGGTTCGATTCCCATCAAGGGCATGTACCTTGGTTGTGGGTACATCCCCAGTGGGAGGTGTGCAAGAGGCAGCTGATCGATGTTTCTCTCTCATCGATGTTTCTAACTCTCTATCCCTCTCCCTTCCTATCTGTAAAATATCAATAAAATATATTTAAAAAAAATAAATGCAGATGGTTAGTCTTAGCAACCAGAAGATATAGAGGTAAGTACATCTACTCCTCTATGGAGACAACTAGGGCCAGACACTCAGATCTCTCTTTCAGTCACTAAAAGATGAAATATAAATTTTTTCTGAGCAACCTCGGAGAAAGCTATTTTTACTAAGTGCTGTTGCCTGATTTCTAAGCATACGTTGAACTCCCCACAACTTTGCCTGCTGCTGTAACGTCTGCCTGGGATAAGTTTTAACACACCTGCTTACTTTCCTCTAACCCCAGGTTTCGTCTCCCTGAAGCCTTCTAACTCGCAGGCTTCCCACAGCAAATGAGGGAAGGAACTAGGAACAGAAAATAAATCTTGAACTTCCGGTTCACACTGCAGATCATGCCCCTCCTTCAGTAAACCAGGGGGGAAATATTTGTACGGAATAGTCCTCATTTGTGAAGGGTTGTTGTCAGCCAGCTGTGTTTCCTAAAGGTACAGGAAAACAATGCTGGCCCCTGATGACAAGAACAGGCAGTTCTGATGCGGCGAAAAGCCGGGGAAACAGCTGATGGATGAATTGTGCATTCACACATCCAGATGAGCCCCAAAGAAAAGGATAGGAAACCAGCCCTGCCTTACCCACTGTGAATACATTAGCAGAAGAACTGAGCAAATCAAGTGTTGCTTTGAGGAATTTTCTCTCATTGATGTTATCGTAAGAAAATGTTGGGTTTTGTTTTAATTCTAGTGTGAGTCCTTGGCTATTTTCAAAAGCAGCTTCCTCAGAACATGTCTTTTCTCTCTTCCCCAGGGGGGTCCTCAGCTTTCTTCTCCAGGCTAGCCTAAACACTGCTGCTAATACCACCCGCCCTCTCTTCGCCGAGAGTCCTTCCCTGGTGAAACTGTAAACGCTTTCCACTCCAGCAGTGGGGAGATTCAGCCCTTCAGTTCTTCAACTCAGCGTGTCCTCACCCTTTGCTAACCTAGCCAGGCCGAAGCACAGGAACTGGAAATTGAGGATCCCAGTCAAGGAATGGGTTTAGGGGGATGGCCAGGTTGGGGAGACAGCCAGGAGCCACCACAGACCTCCCAGAAAGATACCTCTTATGTGAGCTGATCATAAATATCATATCGGTGTTATCAGAAGTTATGCAACTAACCCCCTGGTGGAAACTTCCCTTGGACAAGGAGCACTAACTAGTACAGACAAGTTAAAACATTGCAAGTGTCAGTGTGATTAACCTAATCAGATTTGATTAGTGAAAGTTTTCTTCTTTTTTAAAAATATATTTTTATTGATTTCAGAGAGGAAGAGAGAGGGAGAGAGATAGAAACATCGATGATGAGAATCATTGACCGGCTGCCTCCTGTACGCCCCCTACTGGCGATCAAGCCCTTACCTCAGGCGTGTGCCCTGACTGGGAATGGAACCGTGACCTCCTGGTTTGTAGGTCCAGCCTCAATTACTGAGCCACATCAAGCTGAGCCAAAAATTTTATGCCCTTTAGGACACAAGTAGGTTTTCCTAAATGTTCGTTGTGAACTTTAGATGCCATTTCAGTCTTGCCATGTCCTTAAAGACAATGCCTGGCCCAGTGCCTGACACAGTGCAGATGCTCCATAAATATGTGTTGAATGATGAATTATCAACTTCCCGGTCATGGGGGCGTCCACTTGCCACCAACTCCCTCTAATTCAAAGACCGAGTGAGTTTGGTCTGCTATGGCTGTGAAGATGAACTTGAAAAACGGCAGTGACTCTGCATCCAGGTCTGCCGTTCTCCCATAGGGCAGGGAAGAGCGTCTGTTCTCCAGTCCCCATGTCACTTGAGGTCATTTGTGCCTCAGTTTCCCCACCAGCAAGACAAGATCGGCTGAACCTTGCCTTTTACTTGGCTAGTTGTTCCTAGATTATATCTGATTACTAAGGCATTCAAGACAAATCAAGGGAGGACATACTTTTTACTAGTAGCTTTTGCTTGTCCTGTGGCATTCTGTTGCTTCCGCACTTGGGAGAAAACAGAAGTATATTTTTAAACATTCCTTAGACTTAGGGAATTACATCCAGCAAGTTCTACAGCTGTTTAAGCCAGGAACCTCATGCCCATAAAGATTAAAAACAACACACACACACACACACACACACACACACACAAGGCTGCAGGGAGTTGAGGGACAAGGGTGTGGAACTAGACATTGAACACACACAAAAGTCACATTTTTACATGAATTCCCTCAAAAAACATGAAGTACGTAAAAAAAAACAACAACCATAAACTCTGTCAGTTATAGTCCTCCTTCAACTCCACCCCAAATGGAACAAAAAGAAACATTAAAATTCACCTAATTTGAAACATGGCAGACAGACTCCCTGCTCCAGAACTGAGCGAGAACAAGTCGTCTATTTTCCTGAATGTTGAACTTCGACAAACCGAAGGCACTCTGAGTGTCAGGCTAAAGCACGCTTTATTGGAGGTGAAGCACAAAAACAGTCCGACCACTAACGGCTGATCCAGAACAAGCTGATGATCACAGGTGCTAATTTTCCGGTTAAAGCGTAAGATGAGAGAGAGAGAGAGAGAGAGAGAGAGAGAGAGAGAGAGAGAGAGAGAGAGAGAGAGAGAGAAACTCCTCGATTAACAACCTCTCTGAGTTTGTGGTTGTTTTTCTTTGAGAACAGGCAACAGTCTCTGACACAGGAACAGGCTCCTAAGGCTTCACGGGAAGGCAAGTGGTTTCCCTGATCAGCGAAGCCCTTTAAAAGCACCAGAGAAGAAAGGTGCCTGGGGCTCCCCGTCCACCACCCTCTACTAGCAATAAAATGGAAAATTAGACATTGGGGGGAGGAATGAGAATAACTCTCTTAATTAAACTCTCATGTCAAAGGGCCTTGGGGTCAATCCAAGAACCCAAGTGGGGGAACGCAGAACTGACTGCAAGCTGGCTCTGTGACCTCACCAAAGCCACTTAACCTTCTTGTGTCACAACCTCATCTCTGTTTCAGGGAATAAAACCAGCCCTGGCTCTCCCCACCATGTAATACAGACTCATTAGCTATTGTTTAGATGGTACAATAAACAATGAGTGATAAGAGGAGCTGCAGTTGTGAGGGAAGTGGCTGTAGGGATGGGCAGGCAGGGGAGGAGGGGGGGATGGGGGGGCAGAGGAGAGGGGGGCAAGGGGAGGAGGGGTTGCTTGTTGGCCAGGGAAGCTCTCCATAGTAAAACCAAGGCAAAAACAAGTGGTATAAGCTCTGGAATAAGACTCAGGTTCAAATTCCAGCTCCTCCACCTAACCAGCTGAGTTGGCGCACACAGTCCTGAGCCTCAGTCCCTCCCTGTGAGAAGCAGGGATAATAACACCACCCACCTTTCAGGATTGTGTGGAAGATTCAGTGAGAACATGCGTGCAAAGCCATAGGTCAGAAAGAGTGCTCAGTTATTATTAAATCACTGTGACTGCTATTAAGCTCCAGTATAAGGTAGACTATTTGAGAAATCACATTAAATCTCTCGGGGGGGTGTGGGGGAGGGGGGAGGGCCTTGGCAGAGAAGCCGGGCCCCTCAGGGAGAATGAACACATGTCATTTAAAATTCCCCCCATGCCTGGCCCTGGCTTCCCCATCTGAGAACTCACCAGTGTAGGTCTCAGCTGGGAAACGCCAGGCCTATCTGAGAGGAGAGGAGGCTGCAGGTTGGTATTTGTGTTAAGAGTCACGGCAAAGCTGTGGTCCGCATTCAAGAAGGAAGGTCACATTCGTGGGGGCTCTTTGCAGACAAAACCTTAGATCTTGGCTTTGTCACACATGAGAACTAGGGGAGGGTCTCTTAGGGTAAGGTGACCAGATGTCCCGCTTTTGGCGGGACAGTCCCAATTTTTAACAGTTTGTCCCACGTCCTGCGGCATTTTTAAAAAGCCCCGATTACTCTTTGTAATATTTTAAGTAATAATAAAAGATTAAAAAATAATAAAAAAGAACCGTTCTTCCCCCCCCCCCACCCCCCTCAGTCAATGGTGTACCGCTTTAAATCTGGTCACCTTATCTTAGGGAGAGGCAAGGCCAGCTGTCCTGTTTACCAGGTGTGTGTGTGTGTGTGTGTTTGAGAGGGTATGTCATTCAGCCCAAGCCACATAGCCTAAAAAAAAGGCAACACCCAGACTAGAACGGGACACCCTCCCTCCCCCGATTGAAATTCTCCTCTGGCAGGTCCTCACGTTTACAGATACCACATTTGCTGGAGGAGCCACCCACCGGTCAGCTTGGTCTGATACCAGACACTGTTGGGACACGAAGCCGGGATGCGATGCACGCAGGAACAGGCCGAGGATCAGACTCGGCTTTTAGAAATATAACCATCTTTTCGGCGCTGCATGTGCTGTCGTTGGGCAAGCACATGACAAGATAACCACTGTCATTCCCCGTGGAAGACAGCTTGGCGTGGGCTGGGAGGAGAAAAGGGGTCTGGGCTGGCTCTCTCGCTGTCTGCAGTTTCCTTAGACTGTAATTACGAGCCATTCAGCTGCATCTGCAGCCCCAACAATGTGGGACGGATTGGCCCCATAACCAGGCCAGGAGACATTTTAGGATCCACCAGTTTAGGCATCACGCACCCTAATCACACACAAAGAGGCGGGGGGAGCTGGCAGTCAAGGCCGCTGGGTTCCAAGGCTCCCCCACACCCAGCACCAGCTTGCTTTCCTGCAATGGCCCGAGCAGATTTCCCATGAACATTGCTTCCCTCGTGGGCAGGGATCATGCCGAACGCATGCTGCCCCAGGAGCCCTTGGGGATTGTGTGATTTGGATTCCAATGTAAATTGTCCTAAATTGGCCTCTGGGGGAGTTGGAGGGATGATGGCCTGAGCATAGATGGCAGGAGGACTCCTGTTCTTAAATAACCTGGCAGAGGCAGGAAACCAGGCTCCTAGCAAGATGCTTCGCGGCACCCCTGGGAGCCGGATCCTGGCCCCTCCCCAGGATGCAGGTGGTTTTGCCGCTGGAAGGCAAAGGCCCTCCCCCTGATGTTACCCTGCTCAGCTCTTGGTTACAAAGACAACACCAGACTTCAAAACAGATGTTCTGTGCCGTTGTGGCCTGAATCTTAAATGAAGATAATTTTATTGTGGAATCTTCCCCCTCCCCCTTCTCCGCTCCCTTTCATTTGGAAATGCCAAGCTGATGGCCCCAAAGGACTAGCATTTACCACCCTAGAGATGAAGGAGCGGAGATGCGGTGGGGGATTTCTTCATCCTGTTCTCCATGCTGGAGGCCAGGCGGAGGGAGCAGACAGCACTGGGAGAAGAAATGTCCCTGAGAGGAAGCGGGACCGTGGTGTAGGCGGTAGTCATAGAACGGACCTCCTAGGGGAACAGTGGAAGGAGAAGTCAGGAGCCAGAAGGAAGGGGAGGGTGGGACCGGAAGAGGCCGTAGAGTGACAGAAAGTCTATGTCCTTGTCCCCACGATTCCAAGATGAAATGAAGGACTGGGGAGGCGTCCAGTACTTCACAGAACCAGTTTAATTGTCCTCCATGGCCAGTGGTGACGGAAGGACAATAAGCCAAGTCAATAGGAGGTCCTCAGGCCGGTACAGGGCAAAGGATACAAAGTGGAATGGAAGTGACAGGGTCTCAGCAGGTCACAGGAGCTGCAAGGGAAGGTCAAGCCAAAAATCTACTCTGAACACAAGAGGCCCTTTCTCAGCCCTTCCCCACATGAACACTTGCTGTATGCAAAGAATTCCAGAATCCCCCACCCCGCCCCCAGAGGTACCCCCTTTGTGCTCAGCAGCCTGGTCCTATTTGAACCTGCAAGTCTGCCTCCCACACGGCCTAAAGCAGTGATCTCCAATGTGGGGCGCGTGACCCACAGGGGGGCAATTTGATTTTTAAGGGGGGCAATTGGAGAATGAGTTATTAACAGTGAATTGTTTGCATTTCTTATGGTTCTAGGGGCCTCGTAGATAAGCATATAGATATTTATTGTGACCTATTTATGCATTTCAGTTCTCTCTTACATGTTTTGAAACTTTATTTGCTATTTTTTCATGTCTACTTCATGTTATAATTTTAACAATTTCTTAGTGGTTTCTTCCTCAGTCCTTCAACTGTCCTTTCGTCCTTTTATTTTTCTCTGTCATGGATGCCATGTTCTTTGGAAGCTTGTTTAGACCAAGTGGATGGCCTTTCAGGCTTCCTCCACGTGAATAGGAGTTCACTTTTTGAATAATAAGAATTCTATGTCACAGGGGAGGGAGGTGGGCATCAGGATTTTAGAGATGCTTGCGGGGGGGGGGGGGGGGGGGGACATGGCCAAAAAAAGGTTGAGAACTACTCGCTGTAAAGGCAGGGACTAGTTCCAATCCTCATTATAAACTAAGGTGCTCAGCCAAGAAGGGGAGGAGCTCAATAAACTATGTTGATTGTTTAATGAATGAACAGAAAACTTTCTAACATCCAAAGGTAGATCCTTAACTCTGGTACCTGTCTTGTGTTTTTTGGTGAGACTTAAAGTTCCTCAAAGCCGAAGACTGAAGAGATAGTCAAGGGACTCTCTTCCAACAGAAAGGGGCCTTGTCAATTTTAAATCTGCTTCTCTCATCTCCCTCCCCCGAGCCCCGTAAAGGAAAATGTTGCCTGAGGTCACCATATTTGCCTTATTTTTCATCTGAGTATATCTGGGTATCGTTAGTGGAAAATGGCATTTGGCTCACCACAAAGCCAGCCAGCTGTTTCGTTGTTGGTCTGAACTTTTGCACAGCATACCGTTCAGCGTCTCAGACGGCTGCTCAGAAACAGTCTTCGGGAAGTTCTGAACTTTGAGCGAAATCTTTTATTTCGCGGGTCATCGTGAAGGTAAGAGGCACTCGCTGAATTCACTATTTGTAAGATAAGAGGATACATGAAAGGAACTCGATTTTCTCCATCTTTGTGAGGAACAATCGAGCGTCAGACGTTTTCTAGGGAGCCCAGGGCCTGTTACGAATCCCCTGCACCTTCTCAAGTTTACTGTCGCTGGTCAGGTCCCCAGAACAATTGCATTGTTGGAATCCTTTGGGCATAGTGTAGGCATCCCCCAGGGAGAGGATGGTCTGAGGAATGGAGAGGGGAGGGTAAATCAGCTAAGCCACTGTCCCCTTGTAGGTGGTGCAGAAACACATAAAAAAGGCCTGAACCTCTTGCTGGCTGGACTGTGGCAGCCTACTGCACTCCACAGTTAGTTAAATCTGCTAATGGACAATGGAGCTGTGTCCGTGGGAAACCAGACTGATCTTAAGCCATGGAAGCCAAAGAAATAATGGGTTTGGTTAAGGTCTACCATTGCCACTGAGCTGTGATGGCGATGGTGAACACACATGATTTTGTATCCCTTCCTTTAGACCTCGGTTCATGGAACAGGCCCAAGAAAACATGGAATGAGTGTATCGTACTAGTCCATAAGTCTACTGTCTTTGAGTACAAGATTGCAGTCATCTACAAACATCGCACACAGGAATCTATTTCTATCTTACCTTTAGCATCCTTCATTGTACAATGTTCTTGGATTCTAAGGAGTCAATACAAATCTTACCTCTTCCAATGCTGATCTAGTAACAGAGATCTCTTTTGTTGTTAAGATCTTGCTGTTACAGACCTCTTTTGTATGTGTACTATCCTGAAAAAATGTGCCCAGAATCTGAGTTTCATCAATTACGCAGGAAGATAAATCCATTAAAACAACAATGGGGTGTCCAGTGTAATGACCCAGACTTTGAATTTACTGAGCAGCAACTACACCATTGAGTGAAAGCTGACAGTTGAAAAGCAGCCTCAAGAAAGAATATGTCAACTCCTCTGCGATTCTAGCTCACATTTAAGTCTCTGTTCTTAAGGGCCAAAAAGAGAGGAAGCCTCTTTAATTTACAGGAAGCCAGCTGTGCTTGCTCCACATCTGCATCTCCCTTGCGAGGGAGTCTAGCGATGAGGCGTGGGCTGGAACAGCCCCCAGCGCACATCATCTATCTGGGTGGACTCCTACGCAGCAAAAACCTTTCTTCCTCCAAGCTGGTGAAGAGCAGAGAAGCAGGTCTGACGTGTGTAACCTGCAAGAAGGCGCCTTTTAATCAGTCTGGCCTGTGCAGCCCTTTCAAGGGTCTGGGGTTCGACATCCTAAGTGATGCAGGCAATGCGGAGAATGAAGACAGGAGAAAGTATAGAGGTTCCTTCCGCATGGAAACGGATTTCATCAGATTGATCAGAAACATGTGTTTTCCCCAGACTGGGAAACCATCTTGAAAGACTTCATCCCAGAAAGGCCCTGGGTGGGAAGTGCCACAGGGATGCCGTGGGAGTATGGGGGGGGGGCGGTTGGGGGGGAAGGGTGAGGTGCAGAGGGCGGGGACATGAGCAGACTGTGGGGGAAAGCACAGGGCAGGCTGCTCTCCCACAGCCAGTTCCCAAGAAAGATCCCTTTCCAGGAATGAAATATTCAAACTCCTGCTGAGAATTTTGAAAAATCAAAAAAGATGCCGGACCCTTCTTTCAGGGAATCCCACAGCATTGAGGGACCAGATGGCTGGCAGCAATCCCTGCAGATCCAGGAGAGACCCAGCACATTCCTCAGTCTCAGTGAGCAAACATGTTCTGTTGTGGAGAGCATGTTTTTGTTTTTGTTTTTTTAATGGAACTGAATTGACTAAAGTGTGGAGGTAAGGAGACACTTCCAAGTAAATGTCCCATACAAACACCTGCAGATTCTTGCCAAATCCGCTATCCATGGGGTTTGCTTTCCTAACTGTGGAGAAGGTTCTTCAACCCTGAAGCAACCAAGGAGGCAAAGTAAGAGACTGGGAAAGAGCACAGGCCCCGGCAGAAGATAGGCAGCCTTTGGGGGTTAGCCCTGCCAGCCCCCAGCCTCCAGCCCTTTGGCCTCAGGAAGCCTCAGTTTCTTCACCTGTAGAATGGGATCACGGAGCCCAGTGCGCAGGGTTGAACTGAGTGTGGAAGGAACTGTGTGCCAAGGACGTGCACTGGGTCGGGGACAGAGCGTATGCTCAGCATCCCTTCACTGTTGTTTTCCATTGGAAAACAAGCTTGTGACCCCGGAAGCGGTGAGCATAACCTTTTCACGGAAGTTCATCCAAACTGTGGTGCGTGAAGTTCTCCAACATGGTGGCACACTCCGGTGTGTGCTGTTAAAACCATGACATCGTAATAAAGCCGATTTTTGGCCTGAGTCTGCAACTCCGCACAAATCCCGACACCAACCCCATGCATGAAAGGGGCTGATTATGATTATATAGACGCGAGATGCAAGGTTCTAATCATGCGTCCACAGCTACGTTACATGTTAGCAGCAAAGGGGAGTATAGACACCCTCTCAGATTCCTTCCAATAACTGAATTCTTGCCGCCGGTTTGATATGCAGCCAGTGATTTGTACCGCCTGAGCAAAAGAAGATCTTATGCAGATGGCTTCGCCATTTCACTTTTGAGGCGGTCAGAGAGGTAGCAGAATCGTATACACTGCGCAGTACCTACCCTAGTCCATGGGGCTGAGGCCTCCTCCATATGAGCCCTCCTTTAGGCAGAGCACCGTTGCCTTCACTTCATTAAAGCCCTTTCCTGTATTATCCCATCTTACGTTTTCCTTACCTAGTCTTTCTTCTGGCAGCCCAAAGTTTTCTAACAACCCAAGTTGTGCTCAAACCTGAACCTCTAACCATCTCTAGTTGGGCTATACACATGCATCCAGTTACAGAATGCTGGGCCCATGTACCGCTCCCTCCAAGCGTGGCCTTGCTACCCACCATTCTGGTGAAGGGTTTTACCTAAAAGAGCCCCAGGGAAGGGTATTCTCCTTGCCCCTCCCGGCACCCGCCAGCACATCCCTGCTCTTATGTTGCCCTCTAGCAACACAGATTGCGCTATTTAGAGGCACCGGCTACACAATTTGCATTTTGGCACGACCAGTGCCTGGCGCCCAGCCACCAAAGCTGGCAGCATGGACTATACATCGGTCTCCGCACTGGTTGCTCGTTCCGTTTTGGCAAGATGAACGCCCTACCGGGGGGAGGGTAAACTTAATTGGTTTTCTGGGGGTGCTTAGTTAAGTCACCCCGCCTCAGCTCCAAGCTGATTAAAGTGTTGCTTTGCCCTTTTCCAATAAGCGTAGCAAATGAATGATGGGGAAATACTCCGACACACACAGGGGCTGGGTCCTCCCATTCTCTCTTTTTTTCCTAGTGACTCTGGGGAGGTTTGGGCACTGATCCTGCACACACAATGCTGGTCTTGTTCCTCTCTGCTCTACAGGGCAGCCCTGAATAGCTCTGTCTAAAATTATAAGCAGGGGCAGCCTTAGGCTCCAAAGGATCAGAGCCCTCATGCTGGGCCTGAACAAAGACCCTGCTTTTCCCCGACAATTAGCCCTGCAAAAAAGGACATCTATCTCCCTCCATTAAAACCACCACGTGCCTTCAAGTCAGCCCATTGTGAAGCTAATTAAATAACACGCCTCTCTCCCCATGCAGGTCTCCTGATGAGCTAGCCTCGGTCCAAAACCTCCGCAAAGCGTCTAGAGATAGACAAGCCGATGTTCCACTTCTCACCAGCTCCCATCACCAGTGGGAGCCTTTGAAAAGCCATCTCCTCAATATGGCATCCTCGGTACGCGCTGCACATCGTCAGTCTCAGCTCAGGCTTTAGTTACCTACAAATTCACGGAATGGATGAAATTTATATTATTTTAAAAATAAACGAATTGGGCTCTAGCCAGTTTGGCTCAGTGGATAGAGCATCGCCCACAGACTGTAGGGCCCCAGGTTTGATTCCGGTCAAGGGCATGTACCTCGGTTGCAGGCTCCATCTCCAGCCCTGGCCTGGAAGCTTGTGGTAGGCAACCGATGGATGTGTCTCTCTCGCTTTGATGTTTCTCTCTCTCTCTCTGTCTCTCCTCCTCCCTTCCACACTCTCTAAAAATTAATGGAAACATCCTCAGGTGAGGATTAAAAAATGAAAAAATGAACGAACAATTTGGGAAGGAAAAAAAGTTTCTGTTTACCATGTAAAAACCTTTGGTGACAATCCAGACACATGAGAGTTTGCAAGAGCTGCATTCCCGCTGGAGGGGAGCCTTCTGAAGGACTCCTGGCTGAGGCCTCTGAACCTGGGGGCCTCAGCCAGCACAGCCGCAGGCAGGTCTGTGTCCTGGGTAGGGGCAGCCCTCAGACCTGTGGAAAGAGAGGACTTCTCGGGCAGGTATCAGACAGGAAAACAGAAATCAGAGATCATGTGGCCACCACAACTTTCTAAACATGACAGAGAAATAAATCCCTCCAAAGACGTCTTCCTGCCAATCAGATAGAAGCCTAGCAGAGCCCAAAATTGATGTCTACCCCCTTTCAACCATGGCTCCCTTGTTTCCCGCAAAGGGACCCCGCATTCCAACAGTGGGGACTTGTTCAGGCCCTTGAACACACCCTACTGCTTCACCCTTGGGTGCACTTTTTGCAGGCCTTTGCCTCGCTGGAAAGCCCTAGACCACCTGTCCCACTCATCTGCCATGACACGGCGGCAAACAGCACTCCCCATCCCCCTATCCCATGAAGGTTTCCAGACCCTTCCTGGACACAGTCCTGTCCTCCAGCCCACCCTCCTCTGTTCTCAGGACGAGTTGCTTCAGATCAGCGCGCAAGGCCCTGACTGAACGGGTACTCTCTCCGTGGCTCAGAAATCTCAGCCCTTCAAAGGCAGGAACCACATTCCATCCACGTTTTCATTTCCAGCTTAAAACACAGCGACTCACCATAGTAACATCATCACTGCTTTAATCAGTGTTGAAAGAATAGATAAAGGAGTAAGTGGGCGAAATAATGAATAAAAGGATGGATGACGAAAATGACCATTTGATGTTCCCTATGACCTGAGTCGGTAAAAGCAGGCCTATGGCCAGCCTCCCTGCTGATGGCTTGTGCCCTTGGAAAAGAATATTAGGATTTTAAGACATGGTTCTCTCCTTTTGAAAGTGTCCCATCTCCTGCACATGCACACACATACACACACTTTTTAGATACCATTTTTAAAAATATATTTTTATTGATTTCAGAGAGGAAGGGAGAGGGAGAGAGAGATAGAAACATCCATGATGAGAGGAAATCATTGATCAGCTGCCTCCTGCACGCCCCCTACTGGGGACTGAGGCTGTAACCCAGGCATGTGCCCTTGGCAGGAATTGAACCTTAGGACACTTTACTCCACAGGCTGATGCTCTATTCACTGAGCCAAACTGGCTTGGGCTAGATACAATTTTTTTAATAATAAAATTGACGACCAGGCTAGCCATTTTCTAAATCTTTTTTAATAGTTCGAGAACTTACCTTTTCAAGCCAACTCCGGTCTTCGAGGGTTCTAGCTTAATTATTTGTAAACCATACAAACCTCTCCGTCCACGTGTTTGAAGAAGCCTCACCAATCAGTTTGGATGGCCTACACAGATGAGGGAATGACTAAACTACAAAGAAATCCCGTTCAATTTGAATTTTCCATGAAATAGTCATGGCCCTCGGAATTAGCATTTAGAAAAAAAAATTTAAAACACTTGGCAAAACAGAATTTGAACCCTGCCAAATCCCTAAACATTTTTTTTTTAAAAAGCCAACGTCATTGAATGATTCCAATCCCTAAATCATAAAGTCTTGTATATGTCTGATGATTCTTGTATAAATTCATTTCTATGCATGGTGTCATTTGGGGTCATTTCTTTCCTTGCTAGTTTGCCACCACAATTTCAACTTTCAAGAGAGGCGTTTTTCTAATATTGGAGGGTGCCTTTTATGTAGAGAGATAAATCAAGGCAGAAAGACGCAGAGATGATCACAATCGTGCAGCAGCCGTCGCAGGAATGAGTCATTATATCAGCAAAAGCACGTTTAACCTCCAACCAGAGACCAAGGAAGGGAGAAAACACGGCCATTCATTCGCCCCCCGCCCCTCCCACTTGCTAGAAATGCCCACTTGACAACGATCATCATGGATTGAAAGCTGTAACATGAAATTCTGCTTAGCAAGAAGCTCTTTATTACTTGCCTTTGCCACGGTGCATCTCCCTTCTAACATCTTGCCTTAAAGGCAGACTCGCCCAACACCTCAAAGATGTGTAGGCAATGGGATAATAACTGAAGACAAGCAGACTTGCATTTTCACATAGACCTCTCGCCACGAGATACCCCTTGGTATGAATACAAAGCAGCCATTGAAGCACGGAGCGTGTAAAAATCACACCTGTTCAATCAGCAAGGACAGATCAAATACACTACACGGCAGGAATAGCCTGTTCCAACAAAGATAAATAGAAAACATGATAGAAAGAGAAGAGCGGCTGGAAACACACGGATGGTAAGTGTGAACGCCATATTGACCCAATGGAAATAGCGCATGCGTAGAATCTTCAAAGAGGGGGAACGTAAGATAAGAAACATGTAAATGTGAGCACTGGTGTGGAGATATTGGGTACAAGAATTAAGTGCACTGGGTAAACAGTATTACTAGGGTCTTAGGAGATTGCACACTTCATGGGGGATAGAAATAGCTGCTTTCAAACCTGTTGAGGTTTTGAGCAATGTCAAAAGGCATGATAGAAACAAATCAAGACACGTCTCCTGAGGAAGAGGGAATTGCTATACAGAACAGCCCTGTCGATAGTTCATGTCAATACATTCCAGCTAGCAGATTAGTTAACCAATGGCTTCAGGGTAAGCTGGCCATGGAGTTCTGCAAATGGGATTCCTTAGAAGAGAGATTAAGAGACCTCCATTATGTGCTGTCTTCATAGAGTTGGGTCATTTTATTTTTTTAGGTTTATTTTATTTATTTTTTTTTTTTAAGTATAGGTTACATTCAATATTATACTGTATCCGTTTCAGGTGGATAGCACAGTGGTCAGACAATCAGATACTTCGCAAAGCCTTTCCCCCGATATCTCCAGTGCCCGCCTGGCCCCATACGTAGTAAGTACAATACTATTCGCTATACTCCCTACATTGTACTGTACATCCCCGTGACTGTTTTGTAACGAGCAATTTGTACTTCTTAATCCCTTCACCTTTTCCACCTCGTTTCCCAACCCCCTGCCCCTCTGGCAGCCATCAGTCTGTTCTCTGTATCTGTGAGTCTGTTTCTGTTCTGTTTGTTCGTTTATATTGCTCTTCAGTTTGGGTCATTTTAAATCCTTGATGTGCTGAAGCTCAGAACTAAACGTGAGCGTGCACGGCTCCTTTCCTGTGATTGAAATAACAGCAGTGAGTGACCTTGCGTGGCCTGGAAGGTCACGAAGCCCGTCCCTCAACGGCATCTCCCAGCCCCTCTGAGAAACGGCCAGGAGGAGGGCAGGACCCCAGCCCTCGGCCTGCGTGCCTGTCCAAGGTGCAGAGATTCTCCAGGGCTTTGCGCAACTCTGATCCGAGTCAGCTGCACACAATGCTGAAGACACACATTGGCTAGACTCCTTCAAATTGCTCCCAAGTCCCAAATCTCTCACCTGCCACTCAGAGACCTTTAACTGTGGTTTTCTCCTGCCACGTCTTTTGTCATCATTTGTTGGATTTCTCATTAGGCCTTTTATCACTTGTGTACCATAAACCTTCGGAGTCATTATTTTCCCAGGAAGAAAGTGTGCATAGCGGGAGGTGGAGGGAAAGCATGATGGTGGGAAGAGATCCTTGATGCATTAATTCTCACCCATCTCCACTCAAAACAGGGGACAGTGAGCAAAGCTGTCACTGGGAGGTGCCTACAGTAGGATGCGAAGTGTTGCATCTGCCTGAGCTCAAGGATAAACCAGAGAAGGAAGGAAAGCAGGGCTGGGGGTTAAGGGAAAGGGGAGGAAGGACTCAGCTTTCTTCCCCTGGGAACTAAGGGGCGAGGGAAACCGACATGGAGTAACCCTGTGGTCCGAAGGGTCAGTGTCTGCCGGCACATCTCCCTCGCAGCTGCGGCGGGAATATGTTGGGAAGCATTACAAATAAGAGCAGCTGGTCCCGGACACAGATTTCTATTTTTTTTTTCCCTCTTCTGTATGTATACTGGGATGATAGAGTAGCGTGTTCCTGTAGAGTGGGCCATGGCATTACAGACGCACAAACAATACATTCTGGGAAAGGTCTTGTTGTCCCTAAAGTCACGTATCTCGAATTCTTCCCCAAAGACCAACTGAGTCCCTGACAGAGGGAGAAGGAGGAAAAGAAGGTAAGAGGACTCTCGGGGTTGATTTGGGTATGATGGGTATCCACATCTCCAATGTAGGAGGTATTTCTGCTCCCTCTGGCTTCATAGTGGCTGTTCCTTTAAGGTGCCCTAACTGAATATATTAATCCTATTGACAGTCTTAGTGATGTTGTCCAGGCCAGTGTGGCTCAGTTGGTTGGAGCATGGTCCAGTACACCAAAGGGCAGTGGGTTTGATTCCCAGTCAGGGCACATATTCCCAACTTTGGGGTTCAATCCCGGGTCAGGGTACATTCAGGAGGCAATAGATCAATGTTTCTCTCTCACGTCCATGTTTCTCTCTCTTCCTCCCACTTTCTCTCTCTAATATCAATCATTTTTTTTAAAAAAGGAGTCTTAACTATGGCAAACTCTATACTTTCAAGATGCTTGCCAGACAACTGTTAGTGACCTTCTTTAAAACTATCAAAGATAAGAAAAAAAAGAACTATAGCATAAATATCAGTATTAATGCCTTAGACAAACAAACCTGCATTAAATGATATACACAAATAATTCATAATATTTAGATGACATTTTCCTAGTTAAGTCTGCTGTGTGTTTTTTCTTGGAGTTAAAATACACCGAAGTGAATTAAAAATTAAATTTCTGTGGTTTACTGTAATTCAGGAAGTAAGGGGAAGGAATTATGTTCCTCTTTGGAGATGAGGAAATTGATAACCAATTGGCATTGCTAGATTTTCAAATGTTTGCATTCTTCACAAGTTGCACAAATCATGGCTGCTTTCTGTTGCTTTTTCCTGGCTACTGTTATTTCACATAAGTTGCTCAAGTCCCAGCACTGGAGTAGAGCTGACCTGACCTCAATTCAAGGTCTTTTTAACAAATCGTACTGGGACAACAAGATATTCAACAAGATTTTGTACTTAGTGAGAAGGAAAGACCCCTTCTCACTAAGTACAAAGATTAACTCAAAGTTGGGCACAGTCCTAAATGTTACAGCTAAAGCTATAAAACTCTTATAAGAAACAATATTTACAAGAGTAAATCTTCATAACCTTGGGGTAGGCAATGATTTCTTAGTAATAGCACCAAAAGCACTAGAAACAAAAGAAAAAGTAGGTAAATTGGGCTAATTAAGCCTAAAAACTTTTGTGCTGCAAACTATATCAAGAAAGCAGAAAGCAACTCATTGGGAAAGAAAATGTTTGCAAATCATATATCTAATTAAAAAAAAACTTATATCCAGCCCTAGCTGGTTTGGCTCAGGGTATAGAGCATTGGCCAATGGGCTGGGCTGAAGGGTTTCAGGTTCGATTCCACCCAAGGACACATGCCTGAATTCTGGGCTCAATCCCCAGTAGGGAGGGGGAGAGGTCTGCAGGAGGCAGCCAATCAATGATTCTCTCTCCTCATTGATGTTTCTATCTCTCTTTCCCTCTCCCTTCCTTTCCGAAATCAATAAAACACACACACACATACACACACAGACACACACACACATATATATATATATATATATATATATATACAAACTTCTATCCAGATAAATAAATAAAT
Source organism: Murina feae (assembly GCA_004026665.1). NCBI lineage: Eukaryota > Metazoa > Chordata > Mammalia > Chiroptera > Vespertilionidae > Murina > Murina feae. Next base: position 8,292 of record PVJC01007236.1, on the reverse strand, counting down.
AAATAAATAAATAAATAAATGAACTCTTAGAACTCAATAGTAAAATGACAACCCAAAGGGCAAAGATTTAAAGAGACAGTTCTCCTAAAAAGATAAGCACATGAAAAAAAGAATGTTCAACATCCTTAATCTTTACGGAAATATGAATCAAAAGCACAATGAGATCCTACTCCACATTCACTAGGAGAACTATCAGAAAGACACCCCATGACAAGCGTTGGTGAGGACATGTAGAAATTGGAACCCTCAGGCATTGCTTTATGAGGAATCTAAAATGATGTAGCCACTTTGGAAACCTGCCTGTCACTTCCACAAATAGTTAAGTATAGAGTTTCCATGTGACCCAACAATTCCACTTCTACAAGAGAAAAAAACAAACCATATGTTCACACAAAAACTTATACATGAATGCTCAAAGCAGCATTATATATAATAGACACAAATGTCCATCAAATGATGACTAACTAAAATGTGGCATATCCATTTAATGGAATATTATCTTCTATAATAAAAAAAAAGGTAATATGCTAATTAGACTGGACATCTTCCAGACATCCTTCCTGAGGAAGGCGGGGCAGAGAGAAGCCAGCCCGAGTCCAGGTGCCCGCGGGCAGCCAGAGGAAGAAAGAAGCCTGGGTCCTGGGTGCTGGAAGGAAGCTGGTGCCCGCAACTGGGGGAAGGAAGGCCTACTCTTGCACGAATTTCCATGCATTGGGCCTCTAGTTTAAGGATAAAAAGGAATGAAGTACTGATATATGCTACAAGATAGATGAGTCTTGAAAATAGTGAAAGAAGACAGTGGCAAAAAGCTACATAATGTGTGCCTCTATCTATAAGAGAAATCCAGAATGGGCAAATTTATAGACAAAAATTCCACCAGTGGTACTAGGGCATAGGGGTGTGAGGGATGAGAGAAAATGGAATCGATTGCTAATGGGTATGGGATTTCTTTTAGGAGGGCCAAATGTTTTCGAATTCAATTGTGGTGATGGTTGTGCAGCGCTGTGAAAATATATGCAAACTCTAACTTGTACACTTTATGGATTAATTGTACAGTATGTGAACTCAATATCAATAAAGGTTATCTCAGTAAAGTTGTTTCAAAAAAATAGCCCCTCTGCTTTTCAGAGGTGATGGCAAGACAAATAAAAGAGAAAGAAGAAGGAATTTCCTATCATCCAGTAACGTCTGCCCAGTGGAGTCTATAGACATCATCTCAAGACCATTTGCTTAACCCAAGTTCAGTGGAAAAACGTCTAACATTTCCATGACCTTCTTTTCTAAACTTCCTAAGTGGCTTAGAGAGAAGCTGCCCAGGAAACTCCAAATGGAACCTAAAAATATTATCTCCTGGCTCTGTAAACACCAGGCCCGCTAATGAAGTGAGCTGCGGCAGAGCGGCGAATGGAACATTTCACGCAGGTTGGGAGGCGTGAGCCAAGTCTACACTCACCTCTGAAAGGCGGGTAGAAAGGCCCACACGGGGCCAGACTGGGGTCAGGGAGGTGAACATCAACACAGGGTACATACGGAAAGAATAACATTGAATACATAAAGCAGAGCAAGAGTGACCACATTCTAAACAGCAATAAAATAGCCCCTGTGCAAAGCAAACGCTCTGTCCCTCATCCTGCTTCCCCAAGTTTGGACAAGGGAGTGCCTCTCCAGGCAAACTCCCTCCACCTGCAAGTTCACCCCTTTTGGAAAGAGGCCACGGGAGAAACCTTGTTGCCTTGGTCTCCCCTCACCCCCACTCTCTTGGGGCCCTCCTGACTGCCTGTCGTGCTTCTGTCTCTCTCAGCTCCCTTCCAGTTCCTTGAGCACAGGTGGGATATCTACTTTGGGACCCCAAAACCATGCAGAATAAGGGCTCAATAAATTTGTTTGTAGACGAGGGAAAGAAGAAAGGTGCTCTAATGTAACCAGGATCTAAAACTAGTCGAACACCTTGAATTATCTGGGATCCGATTGAGGACCAAGATACCAGACACCCCTTCACGAGCTGTGCCAAATTTGGACAGTCCGGGTATAGATATTTATCACATCCTCTGCTCTGGGGAAAGTATTGGCCACACAACGGGGACATAGGAATAAATAGCAAAGTCCTTTGGCCTTAGAGGGAGAGGAAACAGAACACAGCCTTCTGGACCAATTTTTCTGAACTTTGCTCTGAAGGATTTGGAGGGTTTTGTTGTTGCTGTTTTTAATTTTAGTAATTTCGTAGCTGATTTCCAAATCTTGCTCGTTCTCACAACCATCTAGAGGGGTGCATTTGACAGTCCTACTTTGTTTATCCAACAGGCCCTAATTGTCATAGCAGAGTGCTGTTGGACTTGTCAGTTCTGTAGGTCCACAAATTCCATTCCTAAACTTAAAGTTGTGGAATCAGATGTCTGCCACTTCCAAATTAAAAGGGCCTTAAGCAACCTAAAGGCATAAGGAAGGGAGTGAATAGTAACTTCCAGTTTCTATTGGTAGATGATGGTGTCATTCATCGAGACAGAATAGAGGGCAAAGATTAGGCTGCAGAATGAGAAAGTGACGAGTTCAGGTGTAACTCTGAGGTGTCTGTGTGAACTGCTCACAGAAAAATATCTGTGGAAGAGACCTCAATGTGCTAACCAGTAAATGAGGAGACCAAACTGCCTTTCCCCCAACCACTCTTTAATTTACAATTTTCCTTTAAAGAAATATGTTATGTTTATAACGATTACAAAAAAAGTAATCAAAACATAGCATATAAGAATATGGGAAAGAACCAATATATAGCCAGAAAGGGGAAAGATTATGTGTTCTTTTTTTTTTTAAAGCCTATTGTTAGGCACATTCTTTTTAAAAATATATATTTCTTTATTGATTTCAGAGAGGAAGGGAGGAGGAGGAGAAAGATAGAAACATCAATGACGCGAGAGAATCATTGATAGGCTGCCTTCTGCACACCCCCTACTGGGGATCGAGCCTGCAACCCTGGCATGTGCTCTGGGCCAGAATCGAACCTGGGACCTTTCAGTCCACAGGCTGATGCTCTATCCACTGAGCTAGGGCAGATTATGTGTTCTAAAGCAACCAAAACTCTTCCCACCACCTCCCTCCCTTCCTGCCCAGCTGCCCCTCCCTCCCAGATCTGTCAATCTGTTCCATATGCTTTCATGTCTCTGGACCTACTTTGTCGGTTTATTTTGTTCATTATATCCCACATATAAGCGAGATCATGTGGTATTGTCTTTCTCTGCCTGGCTTATTGAACTTAGCATAACACTCTGCAGGTCTCTCCATGCTGTCCCAAAGGGTAAGAGACCTTGTATGCATATATGTATAGCCCATGAACACAGACAACAGTGCAGGGAAGGCCTGGGGTGGGGTGGGAGCCTGGTGGAGGCGGGCAAAGAGGTGAAAATGGGAACACCTTAACATTCTCAACAATAAAAATATATTTTAAATAATAATAAAATAAAAATAATGCAGCTAAAACAACATAGATTCCCTTGCCTTACCAGCAGGCCTTTCACTTCTATTAGGCGGAGGGACTAATTTCCACCTGCCCACTCAGGCAGACATGGGAGTTTAGGGAGTGAAAAGAGAAAGGAACCAATAGCAATGGGAGAAGGTGCAGAATAATATTTCAAACTTTCTATCCTTGGCCTCCAAGTCGTATTGGTCGAGGCCCTTTCTGGCTCACTCTCCGAAGCAGAAGATTATTCACTAAGTCACCGGCTTACTTTTCATAACTGACCTCCTCTTTCCCAATTGGCCATTTCCTACAACAAGCCCTAGAACAGCGGTTCTCAACCTGTGGGTCGGGACCCCTTTGGGGGTCGAACGACCCTTTCACAGGGGTCGCCTAAATACATCCTGCATATCAGATATTTACATTATGATTCATAACAGTAGCAACGTTACAGTTATGAAGTAGCAGCAAAAATAATTTTATGGTTGGGGGTCACCACAACATGAGGAACTGTATTAAAGGGTCGCGGCATCAGGAAGGTTGAGAACCACTGCCTTAGAAGTTTCCTTAAAACAGTTTTTGAAATTTCTGTCTTGTATGATAGAAGCGGAAGGTTAATACGAATTTTTAAACATTACTTAAAACTACCTCTGTAATATCCTGGAAAAGTATTTGAGGGGAAGAGGTAAATCCTCAAATCCTTTAAAAATGGATTTCAGAGTGAAATTTCACCCTGGCTAACCTAAATCCCCTTCTGCCCTCCCCATTTATTCTATCTTTTCCTTCGTTTTCCATAAATCTAAAGGGCAGCTGGTAGCACGCTGGTGATACTTTAAGAAGAGTTAACTCCATGCTGGTATTAAATCTTAATTGATTTTATACTTAGTTCCAACTCACTGCCTACCTGAAACCTGTGTTCTATGAAAGCCGATGAAAAATTGAGGAGGGACAGTGATTCAAGCGAGGGAAGCGGCGTGGGTACTTGGTACAGTCCTCAATGCAGAGGTCGAGCGTGTCCTAATTCTGGAAACCGCCCCACATGTTCTAAGAAAGCCAATTTTCTGGAGTTTACGATGTAAAGTTTTAAAAAAAGCTCTTGGATAGAAAAAATAGGTAGGGAGCTAAACAAGCATTCCTGCAATTCCATGAAAAGCAAGGGCGATCAGGAAGGAATTCTGAAAGGGCAGCTGGGAAAGTGATTAATTGTTTACTAAAAAATTATATGGAATTTCCCTCCGTCAGCCCAGCTGGTAGGGCTGAGAGATGAAGGCAGGCGGCCTGGGGCCTGGGGATCAAGGTCTGAGACTGAGCCCCTCCCTTCGCCTCCCCCCCTGCCTTCTCCCAGGGATGCTCAGACACATTTGAATCCCATTCTTTCCCTGGGTTCCCCCTCCCCGTCTGCAGAGCAGCAGTTCTGCATCACATTGAGTTTAAAGGAAAGCAATGCTTTTCTTAAAGAATTCACACACAAATAATCTCATTACTCCCGTGCTGGGGTTTAGACAGCAGGCGTATTCTGCCAGAGGGCCGGTGGGGGGAAAGCACTCCATGCTCACTCACAAGGAACAGCTGTGAGGAGGAGAGAAATGGTATTTAATTCATTGTGGAATATTCAACAATGGCTGCGCTGCACTTTTCAAAGCCTTTTGATAGTAAAACCCACAGAGAACAACCCATCCTGTGTGCTGAGAGCAGCTTCCCCTCAATTAGTCTCCCCATTCGGAGGGCTGAGGAGTCTGTGTCAACCTCAGCACGTGGACACTGTGGGCAGCGACAAGGGTAGAAGCTTTCAGAAATGTTCAAAAAGGGGCTCCTCTTGCTCAGCGACCCTGGGGGTCCCACAGGGCTGGTTGGCAGGGGAGTAAGAGATCACAGAGCCGAAGCGAATGCCCGGCAGAGACCCCGCCTCTGTTCTCTGATGCAGCCTCGCAGATCAGTGCTCCTTCATGCGCTTCCATAACCAGCATTGGACCAGAAGAGACCAGAGAAGGGGTCCAGGAGAAATCAGGCCACAATGTCTCATCTTCCCTATCCTGTCTGTGTCAGGTTCCCAGGGCTCCCTGCTATGGGACGGCTAGAAAAGCTTATACTCTCTTACCTTAGAGCAGGGGTGGGGAATGTCTGGCCCAGGGGCCATATAAGACCTGAGAAATCATTTGGTTTGGCCCTGCCAAGGCATGAGGGGTGAGTTAATGAACTGTTTGACCAAGTACAGCAGGCTCGTTTTTTAAGTTGATCATTTTGTATGGCCTGCGAATGATGTTATAAATATCCCAATGGCCCTTGGCAGGAAAAAGGTTCCCCACCCCTGCAATAGAGGGTAGACATTTGCCACCAGGGATGAGGCAGCAATGAAGATTTTATAAAAGGTTTGGAGCAGCCTGTTTAAGGTTTGTTTAATGGTTAGGAACACGGGCCTTGGAGTTTAAATAAACCTCTCCCGCCTCCTAGAATTACAGTTAGACTTCTTTGGAGAAGTAACTTTGCCTCTCTGAGCCTCACTCATCTCATCTGTAAAATGGGAATGATGTCACCCTCATAAGAATATTGTGAGAGTGAAGGAGACTCCATGTGTGAGCCTCAGCATATGGGAAGTATTCAGTGAAGGGCAACTCCCCTACTGCAAGAACAGGACAGGACTTCTCCTGAGTTTTCTACAATAATAGTATTTAAAACTGAAGGAGAATTGGGAGCTATTTTTACTTATAGTATTTTTCTTTATTGGTCAATGGAGAGGCAAGCTAGAAAGTCCAGCTAAGCTAACCAACTAGAAATTCAGAGGAATGGAAACCATGTTAGAGAGAGAGAGGGGGAGAGAGAGAGAGAGAGAGAGAGAGAGAGAGCGCTCACAGCACAAAAGGCACTGAGCTGTGCATCCTAATAGGTTGGTTTTGTTGTTCGGGGCTGTAAACTCAAGTTTTTCAAAGCACAAAGCATAGATGCAATGCCGGGGTATTTCAGACATGATTGAAGCAAACACGACTTTTTAAAATCTCCAATCTCTACTCAGCTCTCCAGGAATAGCCCACAGTCCTCTCAGCCTGTCTCATTATAAAACCCAACAGTGAACCTATGAGCATTCACCATGATGCAAGTCCTTAACCCTCGTAAGAACGTCCATCGGCAATGACCAAACAAGGAGATGCTAAGAGGTCCCGGGCCAGTTCACAGGGTGGGGCCATCTCTTTCCTTGGATCAGAGACTTCTGGAATGGTCTCCTCTGGTCTAAGTTCCTTTGTGGCAGCAAATGGAACAAACAATGGTTTCAAGAAACGCCAAGGGTCATCAACGAGGGCCTAGACTCCAAAGGTCACCCAGAGTCAGAGGCACTGGCTGGGACAGTGCAGCACGAGAGGGTTATTTCTGTAGCCATTGCTGGAGAGGGCATTCCCTCTGCATTTCTGCCTCCATGGGAGGCACTGTTTTTACCACTCATTTCCCCCTCAATCACGAGATGGAGATTCGCTGAGGCACATCTTTCCCTCCCTGGCAAGTAAGTGTGCCCCAAAGTGGAGCGGGGTGCTCTGCCCTGTCCCCTCCCCTCCTCCGCCTCACAGTGGAGAGGTCACGGCCCATGACCTTCGTGGGTGTTTGGAGAGCTCATCCTAAGGAGCATAAAGTAAAAGCAGATGCGGACAAAGAGGAAGGAGAAAGACGTGGCTAGACTTCAGGCAAGGCTTCAGGACCAGTGTCTCTGAGACAATAGGATGGAAACAGCTTCCAGATTTAAACACAGTCTCAGGGGGAGGGCCGAAGGGGCGGGAAGGGATTGAGAGGAGAAAAGCTTCTACTAGTGAATTCAATCCGGTTCAACAGATATGCTTGGTATCCTCCTTAAGTGCAAAATGCCGAGTGCCACAGGGGTACAGAAGTACCCTTCCCTTGGGGCAGTAGCTCTTAGCCTCTTGGGGGGGGTCTCAGACCACCTTTAGAATCAGGGGGGAGCTACAGACCTTTAGAGAAGTCCTTGCACACAATCTCAGAGGCAGCAGACATTCCTGGACCTCCCCTGGGTCAAGCACCCCTGAGCTATGAGGATCTGCAGGCGTAAGACTTAGCAAAGCTGTCAGGATCCATATTTCAAAAGGTGTGAGGCAGGTAAGGATTCAGTGGCAGCCACAAAGCAACTAGAACCATGGTTCTGTGGGTAGTAAATCACTATTACTTCTACTGCGAGCCTGCGGAAGTGTGGGAAAGACTTAAAATGACTTCAGGAATTTGTAGCTTTGATTTTTCATTTTTTCATGCCACCTAGAGGGGTGAACAGAGGGTCCAAAGATCTGTGTTCTATATATATAGATTTCAGAGAAGAAGGGAGAGGAAGAGAGAGATAGAAACATCAGTGATGAGAGACAATCATTGACAGGCTGCCTCCTGCAAGATCGGGGTTCGAGCATGTGTCCTGACGGGGAATCCAATCATGGCCTCCTGGTTCATAGGTTGACTGACACTCAACCACTGAGCCACTGTGGCCAGGCCAAAGGTCTGTGTTCTTAAATAGCAAGGTCATGAGTGAATCTAAGTGGGATTTCAGGAATGGAGCGGGGAAAGCAGAATCCTGTTTTTAAAAATAGCGATGGTGAGGGAGGGGTGGTCACTTGTCCAGACCAGTGGTGTGGGGGCAGGGTCTGCACTGAAAGCTGGTGGCCCCCTCAGCAACGGGCAGCCTTGAAAGAGCCGAAGGTTGCCCTACACATCAGTGAAAAGGTCATTTCTCTCTGAGTGCAATTAGGTCTCATGTTTGACCTATGACCTCTGGCCCATGAAATATTTATGCTCTCCAGATAGGCAGCCAGGGAGCAAATGCCTAGAGATGGAAGCTGAAGCATTTAATACAGAAAGAA
>PVJC01007235.1:24190-52263 GCA_004026665.1 Murina feae | reverse complement strand
CTCTGATTCCATATTTAGCGATGCGGAGCTGAGGACTGAGTCCAGGAACAGGAGGACAGAATAAACTCCCAGGACTCTGCCTGAGAGCTATTTATAGGTTCAGATGCCCAACAGAATGGGAGGCATTAGACAGATGTGTGAACTGCCAAGTGTCGGGAAAGACTAAATAAAGCGCAAGGAGACAGGGAGGTGCTGGGGAGAAGAACCTGGGGAGGGTGGAGGAGGAGACGCCAAGCATTCATCCCCACCCACCATGCCAGTCTGTAGGGGGCTGTAAAACTCCAGCCAAGTCTTTTCCCTTGACTCAAGCTGGAGTTTTACAGCCCCCTACACCAGTCCTATGGGGGCACTGAATCACCCACAGGGAACTGCCTGCCAGTCCCTCTGCTCGCACTGCAGGGTGAGGAGGTGTCTCTGCACGGTCATGAAGAAGCACTTTGCTCTCTTGGGAACAGAACCAGGAAAGGGAGGTGGCCCAGGGAACCTCCTGACGGTGAGAACAGCTCTGAGTGCCCCAGGTGGAGGACCCATCAAGCTCACATGGCTCAGTGACTGAGCATCCACCTAGGTACCAGGAGATCATGGTTCGATTCCCGGTCAGGGCAAAGGCCCAGGGTTGTGGGCTTGATCCCCAGTGTGGGACGTGTAGAAGGCAGACAATCAATGATTCTCTCTTATCATGGATGTTTCTGTCTCTCTCTTCCTCTCCCTTGCTCTCTGAAATCAATACAAATATATTTTTAAAAAAAGAAAAAAGAAATAACCCAAAAAACAACCCACCTTCAATGTCAGGATCTTACACAGTTTGTTCCATCCCAGAGTCTAGGAACTTGGATCTGAGGCCGAGAAGCAAGTGACTGCCACTGATGAGCTGTGAGACCCAGGCAGGCTAAGTGGCTTCCTGTCAGTCCCAGAGCTGGGGAGCAATGATGCTAGCACGTGACCGTGAGTAAGCCTGACTCCACGGCCTGTGCTCTCCCCCAGCACGCAGGCTGCTGCTCCCTAGACCCTGCTGTCCAGTGGAAATACGAGGGCACCACGTACGATATTCAGTGTTCTCACAATCACATCGGAACAGTAAGCAGAAAATAGGTGACATCAATCTCCACCGTATATTCTATTTAACCCGATATATCCAAAACATGATCACTTCAACAGACCATAAGCATAATGAGGCACTTTATGTTCCATTTCTCACACTCAGTGTTCAAATCTGGTGTGTGTTTTTCACACTAATAGCATATCTCAATTCTGACTCACCACATCGCAAGGGTTCAACAGCCACCTGTGGCTCGTGGCTGCCACACTGGATGCTCTCATCCAGGAGCAAATTTGTCCCCAGGGCACATCTGGGAGTGTGGAGATAATGTAGGTTGTCACGTCTGGGGATGGGGGTGATACTACCAGTGGGCAGAGGTCAGGGATGCTGCGAAATATCCCACAGTGCGCAGGACAGCCGCCACAGCACAGGATGACCCAACCCCACATGCCAGGCGCCGAGTTTCAGAAGCCCCTGCAGAGCTCAGCTGGGAGACTCTTCTGCTCCTCGTGGCACTGACTGGGTCGCTGGGTGGTATTCAGGTGGCGACTGTTCCAGCCCACAAGGTCCAGAAGCCTTCACCTGGTGCCTTGGCAGGACAGCAGAAGACTAGACTCAGCTGGCCCCCCTGGGGACTCTCTCCATCTCCCTAGAGTTTTGGAGCCTCTCCAGATGGTCTCTCCATCACTGGACTTCTTACATGGCAACTCAGGCTCCCAGAGTCCCAGCAGAGCCTGCCAGTTCTCCTAAAAGGTGCGCACAGACCTGGCATAGTATCACCTTATTCCATTGGCCACAGTAGTCCCAGCCACCCAGATTCAAGGGGAGCGGCCACAGCCTTCAGCTCCTGATGGGAAGAGTGTCAATGAAAGTATAGACACCTTTGTCTGCCACGCGATAGTGTTTCGATCTAGGACTCAAATGTCATCCCCATGATTCCTCTGGGGGCCTACACAACACCTGTCAGACCTCTCCCTGATTCCAATTTATTTCATGTTTCTGCAAAGATACAGCCCCCCTTTTCCTAAAGATATACCTTTTCATGTAAAAATCATAATATATGAAGACCGACATCATCTCTACACACACATCACACTTCAGTTTGCAAAACACTCACCCATAGGTGGCCTCCCAATGGTTCCATAAGGTGGGCATTACTGTCCACTTTACAGACAAGGAAACAGCAGTGGGGTGCTGGGACATGTTTAGCAACAGGCTCTCCAGAGAGAAAGCCACGATTTACAGCATTTGTCAATTTCCATCATGTAAATACTCCTGCCATGCTGACTGGGGGAGAGATGGGCACAATGCACTCTCTCAGGCTGGAACGAGCCAGCTCCGGCATGCCACCAAAACCACAGCTCAGAGACAAGCCCACTTTGAGATGGTCCTTCAGAGCAAGAACCATCATCCTTTTCGACAGCATGGAAGGACCTGGAGACTATTATGCTAAGCGAAATAAGCCCGTTAGAGAAAGACAAACCTCACATGACCTCACTTAAAAGTGGAATCTAATCAACCAAATAAACCGATGAACAGAATAGGTCCAGAGGCATGGATGCATGGAACAGAGTAACAGATCAGTGGGGAGGGGTGTGGAAGAGATTCACCAAAGATCATATATGCATAACCCATGGACACCGACACTAGTGGGGGAAGACCGGGGTGGGGCAGGGGTTGTGTGGTGGTGGGGAAAAGGGGAGGATGGGAGGACATCTGTAATACTGATGACAACAACAAGAGAGCCAGAATCATTAAGAGACCTGAAGCTCAGGTGACCTCACTGACTCTCGAGACCCCCCCTCGCCTGTTGAAGCTGTCTAGTACCTGTCTGGCACCTCTTTGTCCAGCTCTGGTTCTTTGCAATGCACATTGAGCCCTGGGGTGTAATCTTAGCTTAGGCCTCTGATGCTAGGGTAACTGTAGAATTTTTCGGTGTACTCGACCGCTGCCTGCTCTACCTCCTTCTCTGGCGTCCTCCACCCCCCCGGCCTTGAAGAGCCACGTGCATAAGGACCAGCTAAGACCAGCTAAGAAAGCACCTGGCCCAGGTGAAAGTGAAGTTAACAGCCCCGGTTCAACCCCTGTTCCCTCCTTGGGCACAATTTCCTCAGCTAAAATGGGGGTCCTAGCACCTGCTTCCTAGAGTTGTGGTGAGGACCAGAGGGGCGGATTCTATGGAAGCCCACCTGTGCCTGGTACACAGTGGGTCCCCAATAACTGGGGAAGGCTGGATAGAATGTCATGGGTAAGGCCTGGTTATTGGGGAACTGTGCCTGCCCTGGGGCTGCTCAGGGCCGCCTGGACTGGCAACTACAACTACATTAAAGGAACATCCCAGCAGGGGAAGTTCTGCCTGGCAAGTTCCCTAAAAGTTTCCACTGTACAAACCAAGGCCAAGACAGCAACAAGCACAACAAAAGGTATGTAACAGGATCAGGACTGTTGATCAAAGCAGCACAGACTAATCATTGATTGTCAACAGATAAGGGGAGATGGACACAAAGAGCTGCAAAGATATCAGTCCATTTCTACAGAACTTTCCAGAAGGCCTCACCTCTGACTGCTTCTTTAAGTAGGTTGGGCAGAAAGGAGAAGTGGATGGGACAGGCATAATAACAGGACTTCCCAGGGACCTAGGTGGGCTCCCTGGGCACTGAGCATCCTGTATTTTCCTTGGCTGTGGCAAGGCTTTATAATCCAGGTGCCTGGGTCAAGTAAACAGAACAGCAACTTCTCTGTGTGGGCCTTTATCCTTCCAAGGCATTTTTTTTATTATATTAGTTTCAGGTGTACACCCCAGTGATTAGATAGTACATAACACACTAAGTGATAAATCTCATACCCACCTGACACCATGCACAGTTTTCAGGATATTACTGACTGCGTTCTCTGTGTTGTACTTTACATCCCCATGACTCGTTCTGTAACTACCAATTTGTACTTCTTAATCCCTTCACCATTTTTACTCCCCTCCTCCCCACCCCCGCCACCACCAATGACCCCCTTTCCATCTGGCAACCATCAGAATGTTCTCTGTATCTATGAGTCTGTTTCTGTTCTGCTTGTTCATTTATTTTGTTTTTTAGATTCAATTGTTGATTGATATGTATTGATTGCCATTTTATTGTTCATAATTTTTTATCTTTTTTTTCTTCTTCTTAAAGAAAACCCTTTAACATTTCATGTAATATTGGTCTGATGGTGATGAACTCCTTAGTTTTTTCTTGTCTGTGAAGCTCTTTATATGTCCTTTGATTCTGAACGTTAGCTTTGCTGGATAGAGTAATCTTGGTTGTAGGTCCTTGCTTTTCATCACTTTAAATATTTCTTGCCACTCCCTTCTGGCCCGCATAGTTTCTATTGATAAATCAGCTGACAGTCTTATGGGAGCTCTCTTGTAGGTAACTAACTGCTTTTCTCTTGCTGCTTTTAAGATTCTCTTTAACTTTTTGCATTTCCAGGGCATTTTGTAGCCATCTCTTGCTGGGTGAGGTCAGGATGCCCAGAGACGCTGAGTGACTTACTTAAAGTCATGTAGCAAGCTACTGTAGGAACCATATTAGAACCCAATTCATTGGCACTTACCACTGGCTTTGCAAAGCTCACACTGGCCCTAAAGCTGCTCACTCTTCCACGTGGGGAAGCTGCCTGGAAACTCCCCAAGCAAAATTAATCTGGGAGGTAACAATTTCTCCTTTTGGGAAAAATAAACCAACCCAAAGCTAAGACCCCTAGAAACATCTCCTTACAAATCCTAGATGTGGGGTAATTCTTCCGGGACCAGCTGAGCCTCCACACAGGGACCCATGAGAGCCACAAAGCACTTGTAAAAGCACTTTCTCTCATTTCTTCCATTCTTGCCCCAATCTACTCAGCTACCCAAGCGAGCCTTTTAAGAGTAGAATCTGGTCTTATTCCAGCCCAGGGCTCCATGGATGCTAGCTACATATGTTTACAAATGCATGCATACCACAGTATTCAGCTCACTCTTGCATGTCTGCCAGGTTTTCAATATGTTCACATGGTTTCTTATCCGTTTCTCATAACAGTTCCCTTGGAGGCATCATTAACCCATTTGTGGTGGATGACAGTGAGGCCCTGAAGTCCAACAACTTGCTTCAGTTAAGCAACAGAACCGAATACAAATCCAGGTTTTTCCAACCTATAGACCTAGGCCAATCGGGGAGACAGGCAATCAGGGAAGTGGAGGGGCAACTAACTTTTTAAAAAAAATATATTTTATTGATTTTTTTTACAGAGAGAAAGGGAGAGGGATAGAGGGTTAGAAACATCGATGAGAGGTCAGTCAGCTGCCTCTGCACACCCCCTGCTGGGGATGTGCCCGCAACCCACGTACATGTCCTTGACTGGCATTGAACCCGGAACCCTTCAGTCCCCAGGCCAATGCTCTATCCCCTGAGCCAAACCAGTTAGGGCGCAACAAACTTTTTATGAGCACCTACTGTATGTCTTTCCACTAGGATTATGAGGCCATTTCACAGTTGAGGAAACCAAGGCTTAGTGAGGTAGAGGATTGAGCAGCATCACCAAGAACTCACAGCCGATGAACGCAAAGGGGTCTGATTTGGGCTGGGGTCCACTGGGTTGTGAAGGCTACTTTCTCTGTCCTTCCAGATCAGGCTGCCTCTCTGCTCAAGTGTGAGGTGTTATTAATCAGCATATCAGTGGCAAGGTATTTCTCAAACACTTGCTGCAGGCCCTATCCTCTATTAGGCTCTGAGGACCTCAGATGTTATATCAGACACAACAGACACATGCACTACCCTCAGGAGTTTGCAGCCAGCAGGGGACAAAGATGTGAAAACATAAAACAGACAATGAAGGATGAGCCCTCACAGGCCGAGGAGCACGGAGACACACAAGCACAGGCATAGAGGCTGAAAGGGAGCAGGGCCGCTCCGGATGGGATATGGGATTGCTACTTCCAGGGGGCCCTCCACACTGAGATAACCGGAGGGAAATTGCCACAGACAGGCAAGATCAGGGAAGGGACCCATCATGAGACTCCACCTAAGTCATCTGTGGGGCAGCCAGAGGGCCTGGGTGGGTGATGGGCACAGGGAGAATGCTGGCCATCAGGATGAGCATTAAAACAGACAGGTGTCGCCCTGGCTGGTTTGGCTCAGTGGCATCAGTCTGCTGACTGAAGGGTCCAGGGTTCAATTCCAGTCAGGGGCATGTACCTTGGTTGTGGGCACATCCTCAGTAGGAGGTGTGCAGAAGGCAGCTGATTGATGTTTCTCTCTCATCGATGTTTCTAACTCTCTATCCCTCTCCCTTCCTCTCTGTAAAAATCAATAAAATATATTAAAAGCAAAAAACAAAACAAAACAAAACAAAAACAGACAGGTGTCCAGTCCTTGTCCTCCATCAGGACAAACCACATTCCATCCATTCCATCCATGTTGTAACACCAGCACTGCAAGTTTCCTTTCTAGTGAATTGCACACCCTCATGGCCCAGGGCACTGCTTACGGGAGGTGTCAGCCTTTCACAAGTGAGTATGAATCTATTTACTCGCTAGAGAATTTCCGGAAAGCAGATTTTCATGGAGGGGGTCAGAGGGAGGCAGAAACAGCTGGAAAGGAGGGTGAGAGACCCAGAAGCAAACCCAGGGCTAAAATAATCCGCAACTAATGTTCTCCTGAGGTTGGAAGCCCAGGAGGCACTGAGACCTGGCCCCTGACCCTGACATCTCTGGAGTCACCTCCAAAAGGGGGAGGCTGTGTTTCTTGGAAACAGCTGAGTTAGGCTTCTTTCCCTTTGACCTATTTTCTGACGCTGTTTCAAAGACCCTGAAGGTGACAGTCACTGTAACTACAGGCTGAGGTCACTTCTCTGGGCCTCAAGCTGGCATGGCACCCCTACCCCCACAAATCCATGTACCCCTTCTCTCACCTCTGTGGATCTTTCTCCCATCTTGGTCAAAACCTCCTCACGTGTCCCTTTTCCTCAGGTCAAAACAGACTTTTGGCGGTGCCTGTGTCCATGCTTCCCAGCCCGGCTGACCTACATCTCCGCCTTCTCCCAAGGCCTCATCACCAATAGGGTTTCCCCTCTCTGAGGGCTCCAGGCCACACCGCTCTTCTTGGTCCTGCCCATTCCCTAGTCCCAGTTCCTGGCAGCCATCCTTACCTTGGGCAGGTCTCTCAAACCTCGCCCTCCCCTTCCTCTGTCATGTTCCTGGCACAGTTGACTGCCCCATGTATCACCCACACAGCTGAGCTCTCTTCTAAATCACTGATCTCATCGGGATATTTCTGCTCATGACCCACCAACTAGATCCCAACACCTGAGGTGGCTGGCAGGCCTTTGTGACCTGGCTGAATCCCACCTCCCCAGCCTCCTCTTCAATTCTACTTCTAAACACCTCGCCCCCACCAGCGTCAGCCCATCCTTTCCTGTCTCTGATGTAGGCTGTGGTCTCAGTTGAACATGCCTTGTCCCCATTTCCTCTTTCTCACAACGATTTCCCATCCTCCAAGGCCCAAGGAGGCCTGTGTTGATCTCCCACAGTTGACAAGTAATCAATTTTAATGCCCCAAAATGCGCACTCACATTCTAGCTCTTAGGACAATCTGGCTTGCATTTTTGGTTAAGTGTGTGTGTGTGTATCCAATGTCAGGGGCCATGTCTTACAGAGCCCATCATACGAGTCTTCCTTCAGAGGCCATTCAACACATACAAGGCAGACCTCGGAGATATTGCGGGTTCAGTTCTACCTCAGTAAAGCAAATATTGCGTAATAAAACGAGCCCCACAGCTTTTTTGGTTTCCCAGTGCATATAAAAGTTATGTTTACAATATACTGTAGCTTATTCAATGTGTAATCACATTATATCTAAAAAGTGTACATATCCTTAATTTAAAAGTATTTCATTGATAAAAATTGCTGACCATCACCTGAGCCAATAGACTTGCTCAATGCGACGTTGCCACAAACCTTCAATTTGTAAAAAACACAGTATCTGCAAAGTGCAATAAAGTGAAGCTCAATAAAATGAGGTATGCCTGCATTTAATTGGTTGGAACAACTTTAAAATGTTTAATAACACAGAAAAAGCTCATAATAAAATGCTCACGTGAACAAAGGGAGGCTAAAAACTATAGGGACCACTATGATTTAAAAACCTATTAAAGAAACAAAAAAACGCATCAAAGTTTTATAATAAACTAGGAGCCCGGTGCACAAAAATTTGTGCACTCGGGGGAAGGGGAGGTCCCGCAGCCCGGCCTCTGCCCTCTTGCAGTCTGGGACCCCTCGAGGGATGTCCACCTGCTGGCATGCCTGGCCAGCCTGGGTGAGGGGCTGCAGGCCATTTTCAGGCTGCCCACAGCTCCCATTGACCCAACTTTCCAGCAAGGATGGCTAGAATTGGTTTCTGGGGTTTATTTATCTTCTATAATTGAAACTTTGTTGCCTTCAGCAGAGGCCTAGTCAGGCAATGAAGCTTCCTGTTTGCTTCAGCTCCATGGCTTCTATAATTGAAACATTGTTGCCTTGAGCAGAGGCCTGGCTGGCCTAGGCAGGCAGTTTCAATTCCATTGCTGGTGCAATGGAAGCCTCCTGTTTACTCTAGCTCCATTGATGTTTGAATCTCTCTCTCCCTCTCCCTTCTTCTCTCTGAAATCAAAAAAATATATTAAAAAAATTTAAAATGTTTTTAAAAAAATCAACTTCTTAGAGGAGTTCTCAGGAGGAAGGTGTTGCCGGAAATATGGTTTTGCAGTGTGAGCTGCATGCTACTCAGTCCCCGTAGCTAATTATAACTGCTGGCTTCATTGACTGTTCATGACACACAGGTAGGTCCGGTGATAGCTCTTCCCCATAAATGTCTCTATTTCATCCAGGACACAACGCTATGATGTTAGAAAGTGACTCCAACTCCCACATCAATTCCAATGCATGTTTTCCCCCCACATCAAAAGCAATTCTCTGACACCAGTTGGGGGTCCTACAATTCAGCTCAATGCTGACATTATTGTGTCAAACCCTGAAAGTTAGGGGCTCAGTCCTACAAGACTGCCTCCTGCCCTGCCCCTCAGATGCCAATTACAAGCCCAGGTGACAACTATAGATTGAAGTTTCCAATGACCTCCTTCCTATAATTTGCTAGAGCAACTCACAGAATTCAGGGAAACATTTTTCTTAATGGGTCACCAGTTTATTATAAAACTAGAGGCCAGTTTATTATAAAACTATAGGCCCAATGCACAAAATTCATGCAAGAGTAGGCCTTCCTTCCCCTGGCTGCTGGAACTGGCTTCCCTCCGGCATCTGGGACCTGGGCTTCCCTCGCAGCCCTGGCTTCGCCTGAAAGGATATCTGGTCTAATTAGCATAGTACGCTTTTATTATTATAGATGACATGACTCAGGAACAGCCAGATGGAAGTGAGGCACAGGGCAAGGTAAGAGGGAAGGGCCATGGAGCTTACATAGGGCAAAGTAATGATCTCTGAGTGGCCACTCTCCCTAAATCTCCACATGTTTATCCACCTGGAAGCTCTCCAAACCCTGTCCTTTTGGGTTTTATGGGGGCGTCATTACCCAGGCCTGATTCATTGGCCATTAGCAATTGACTCAACATCAGACTGGAAGTTCCAACCTTCTAGGTTGGTTTGGAACATGGTTGGCTCCCCTGTCAACTGGTCCCTGTCCTCAGGTGCCATTAACATTAAGCTCAGGTTAAAGGGGCTTGTTATGAGCATCAAGACACCTTTATTACTCCTGTCACTTAGAAAATTCTGAGGGTTTGAGAGTTCTGTGCCAGGAATGGAACAATAACCAAATAGATTATTTCTTATTACAAATCGTAATATTACAGCGATGGTGCTGTTGAGTGCTCCCACGTGCCAGGCAATAGTATCTTGTGTCTCTGCACTCATCAATCCTCCAAGAGCTGTGCTGCACATGAGGACACTGAAGCACAGAGAAGTTAAGTAACTTGTCTGATGTCACAAGGCGACTGAGACCGAGACAGAGACGGGCCTGAAACTGCCTGCCTTTCCAAAGCTCATGCTCTCAAAAGAGGCTGGTGTTGACAGGAGTGCCAAACCCACCACGAGGCAGTACCGCTCCTGCCAACACAGCAAGAGCTGCCTTCTTCATTCCAACCTGACTTTAATGAACGTTCCTTACCTTTTTTTTGGACTTAACATATTTTGATGCAAATGCAGGTGCAAATATCACTCTTGGGTAATGGGTCAGTTGGTGAAAGGGTCAAACCCAAGAGCACCAACGCAATGTTCCCGTGTGGCCTTCAAAGTCATTCTGGGTGACACTCTTGACTGGCCCACACATATATATCCTGCAGGAGGATTCAGCTAGAATTTCTCCCTCCTTGGTTTAAAAGGTGCCCCTGCCCGGCCAGTGTGGCTCAGTAGTTGAGCATTGACCTATGAACCAGGAGGTCAAGGTTCATTCCCAGTCGGGGCACATGCTGGTCTTTCAGCCCCGACTGCAGAATGAAGATGTTTTTTACAAAGAGCCTCAGCTGACATGTAACATGAGAGAAAAATACACTCACACTACTTTGTGTGCAGTCCTCGGTGTGCGTACATACCTGCGCGCAAGCCACTGTAGTTCAGGGTTGTTTGTTATTGCGGCATAACCAGTCTGAGCTGACTGCTTCAGGGTTTCGCAAAGAAACTCGGAACAAGGAGCCAGAGGGCAATCCAAGCACCCAGACTCATAGAGGTGGTCCAGGGGAGTCTTTCCCCCTCAAAGCAAACAGAGCAGGGCCACAGATGACACTGACCACCCACTTTTGGGGGAGCCCCTTGTCTACTTCCTTGGCCTCAGCTTTGGGTGGGGAATCCCAACAAAAGGCCCCAGTTCTAGGCCCTGGGCCTTTCCCTGCCCACTTCCTTCTCAGGCTGCCCCTCACTGCAGCCACCACAGCCACAGGAGGACTTGGAAGGCTGGTGGCTGTCGCCTCCCAAGAGGGACCACAAAGTAGTCCTCCCACACACGGCTGGGACTTACCCGGAGCCCTGGCACCACATGTGTAGCAGGCTCATTCCACCCCTCCTTTTGGCTTAATCCTGCAGGAGGATTAACAACAGCAGCAGCAAACGCTAACTTTTATTGTTCCCTGAACTATCCTAAGCACTTTATTATCTGTCTTTAAAGATCTAATGGGCTTTATTGGGTGATTCACGAATCAGGCAGCATCCTGTCTAGCAAGTGCAAAGAGGCTCCGTGCCCTGAGCACTTCATTTATTTAAAAAATGTTTTTTTAATGATTTCAGAGAGGAAAGGAGAGGGAGAGGGAAATAGAAATATCCATGATGAGAGAATCATTGATTGGCTGCCTCCTGCACGCCGCCTACTGGGGATCCAGTCCGCAATCCGGGCACGTACCCCTGACTGGATTCGAACCTGGGACCTTTCAGTCTTCAGGCCGACACGCTATCCACTGAGCCAAACTGGCTAGGGCCCTAGGCACTTCAGACACCCTAACTCCTTCCTGGGACTCCAGGGGAGGCACCGCTATCCGTCCCATTGCAGGAACCTGGTGCCCAAAGTCACACAGGTAGTAAAAGCAGCCCTGGGCTTCCGACACAGGCTGTGTTGTTTCCACAGGCTGTGCTCCAGCACGATGCTAGGGCGGAAACCACCAACAGGAAGACAAGGAAGAAGGTAGCTCAGCGAAGCAACATGGCAAAAAGACCCACTGTCTGCTGCTTTCCTGCTATTGTCTGGGTTTGCGGCCGGGGAGACCTCAGGGATCAGAGATATGGGGAGTAGTGAAGTAACATCAAGAAAGAGCAGAACAAAACATGTACAAACCTATAGACAACATCTGTACAGTTACAGTGAATGGACATGAATCAAGATGAGGAGTTATGATACATAAAGGATTTTGGGGTTGAGTGTTGGCAGTCTTTTCAGCAAAGCTGGGTACTGAACTTTTTAAAAGTTTAAAAATGGAAAATGAACCCGGTTGGCATGGTTCAGCAGTTGAGCATCGGTCTATGAATCAGGAGGTCACGGTTCAATTCCTGGTCAGGGCACATGCCCGGGGTTGCGGGCTCGGTCCCCATGCGGGGGCGTGCAGCAAGCAGTCGATCCATGATTCTCTCTCATCATTGATATTTCTATCTTTTTCTCCCTCTCCCTTCCTCTCTGAAATCAATAACAATATATTTTTAACAAAATGGAAACTGAGATTCTACCATATGGCTCTGGGAGGAAACCAGGGAAGGAAGCTGCCTCCATTCCTAAGTGCCCTGGTTTATCCCCTGATCTCCTACTCAGAAACGAGATATGCCCCAGTCAGTGTCCTGATTCCATTGGGCAGGCTTGTGCATGCTTTCTGACCAGGTTCCAAGGGGCCGGGGCAGCGGGGGTGGGGTGCGGGTAGTGGGAGGGGGTGGATTGGGTTGTAGAGACCTAGAAAGGACTGCCCTGGAGGCTGGGGCAGAGAGATGGGAAAGAAGCAGTGGGGCAAAGGAGAAGAGCAGAACTTCCAGACTCTCCGTCAGTCTAGCACGATTCTCTCTTCCTCCAAGAGGCCTTTCTGGTCAGCCTGACCTTGAACTATGCTCCCCCTTACACTTCTAGAGCACATGTTGGCATGTAACAGGCTCAGCACATCACTATACCCCACTTCCAGCTACTTTCCTGATGTCGGTGTTAAAATTTAAATGTACTTGGCCCTTGGGTTTCTAAAGGATTGTAGTAGCTGACTCGTGTCTAGGTTAGTTCCTAAAGCCCGGTGACTCCCATCAAGAGGCAGGACTACACAAGTCCACAAGCACATAGGCTCATGTCTGTCCCTCTCTCATGACCTCGAGAGAGCACCCAGGGTGTCTGCAGCCCCAGAGGCACCTGCTGAGACCATCTGAGAAAGGGTTCGTGGAGAGCAGTAGGTGCCCCAAACAACTTCACCCCTCCTGCAGTCGGAGAGGGTGCTAAATATTTGATCCTCTTTGAGATTCCTACACTTTCTTTCTTGCTGGACACTGCAGGATGCAGTGGTCACTAAGGTTTGCCATGTAAATTAACAACCTTACACACTCTATAACCTTAGACTCTAGCAGTTCACCAAAATCCAGGCCCTCTGCTCCTGCCTGGACACATGTCTGGACCACATTTCCCAGTCTCCCTTGCAGTTAGGCATGGTCACATGACTGGTCCTAGCCAATGGAATACATCCGGTAATGGCCCTGGATGGTCCTAGGGCTAAGAATGCAGGGCCGATAATGGTCAAGAACGTGCTTTATATTATAAGATTTCTCAACTTTTCTTGCTTCTTTCGAACATTTCTGGGTTTTTGCCTGGCCATTTCTCTATCATTTATTTCTAGGCAAATCCTCCAGATCTTAGAATTCACTTTATATCTGTGGCCTCTGTGACCCTCAGTCCGGGGTCCCCTTGCAGTCACACCTGTCATACTACACAGCAAGTGCGGATGTCTGTCTTTATCACCCACCACGCCACACCCTCTATTAGACTGGAAGATCCTTGAAGCCAGGGCTCTCTCATTCATCTTGGCATAGTCCCAGTGTCGGGCATAAGTGCCTCTTAGGAAACAAGCATTCCAAAATATTTAATAAATATTTTAAAGTATTTATATAATATTTAGTTATGTAAACATAAATTACTTAAATATATAATATATAAATGTACTTATAGTATGTACTTATAATACTTATATAATACTTAATACACATTTTATTTATTCTTATTATTTATTTCTGGTTAATCCTCACACAAGGATATTTTCTCATTGATTTTTAGAGAGAGTGGAGGAGGAGGGAGAGATGGAAAGAGAGAAACATCCATGTGAGAGAGACACATTGATTGGTGGCATCCTGCAGGCGCCCTGATTGGGGCCAGGGATTGAGCCAGCAACCCAGGTACGTGCCCTTGACCGGAAACGAACCTGTGACCCTTCAGTCGGCAGGCTGATGCTTTATCCACCGAGCCAGACCGGCTAGGGCTACTTTCTTTTCTTTAACTGTTGTCACTATTGCTAACTAAGAGTAAGAGCTGCCCACACACCCAGTTATAAGAGGATCTAAGCTGGTCCTTGGAATATTCTTCAGATTCTTCTAACAGGCTTTTGGGCCCTTAGTACAGGGCGTGGCCCATGAGAGGAGGGAGAAGCCCAAATGCTCTCATTGTGCCCACCCTGGACTGGAGGTCCCCAAACCTTTTCCCACTGAGGTGCAAGCCCGCCCTCGGCAGCCCTGTGCACACACGGGAGTTTTGTCTTTCGAAGCACATGCCAACTTGACCCTCAGGAAGGCCCTGCAGTACGGGCGGGAGGTGACTTCCATGCCCATTTGACAGATGAGAAAAGAGAGGCCCAGAGAGGTTTAGCGACTTGTCCAAGACCATGCGTGTGTGCTGGGCTGTCACTAGGCCCCAGGACCCCACACGTCCCTGCTCCATTCCTTGCCTCTCTCCAGTCTGAGCTGACAGGAGGAAACTCCACAGCAGCCTCCAGGAAGCCAGCCAGCAGTGACACAGTGAGCGGAAACTGACACTGACCTGCCCCTCGCGTCAGTGCTGAGAGCTCCCCCTGATTCTAATTCTACACCCCTCTGGCCCGAGGGGGGGGCTCTGTGGTTAGGGGTGCAGCATCTTGCTGCTGTGGTCGGAGGCCAGAGCGGAAGGACGGGTACTTACTCGATTTTTCTTCTTTGATGGTGTACTCGAGCACCTCGGACGAACTCGCGTTCAGGGACGGGAAGTGGACGCAGAGCGCCAGGCGCTTCGAGGCGCTGTCCTTGCGCACCAGGAATGTCTGCAACAGGAAAGGGGGCTGCGTGAATCCAATGTGCGGGGGGAGGTTCGAAGGACAACAGAGAGATGGAAGCCATGTGGAATGTTCCAGAAAGAAGGAGGCAGGGTGGACAGTCAAGCATCTCTCAGGAGAATGGGGGATTCTGGCCAACAAGCCACGTGTCACCCAGCCCATGTCCCCTGGCTCCTAAGTTTCAATTTCTCATTTGCCCACAGAGCAGGGTTCAATTAAAACAAAGAACTCTGTGCCGCAGACAGAGAAAGGCAAGGGGTATTTAACATGCAGCGTCCCATGTCCCACCTCAGAGATGCTGGTTCGGTTCGGGGTGCGTGTGTCCAGGGTCCACACTTAGAGAAGTTGTAACATTCGGGAGTTGGGTTGGACTTCAACTCGTCCCCACAAGTCACCCAGCATGTACACTCTGGGGCGGCTGATGGAAGCGGTCACAGACATGGGTCAATTCACACTATTTTCCCCACAGAAATAAAAATAGCTAAGAATTACCATGAGCTTTCTCTGTGACAGGAACCGTTACGAATACTTTGCATACATTCACTTGCTCCTTTCTATCAATAGCCCTCTGACGTGAGTTGTGTTGTTACCCCCATTTTACAGATGAAGAAACGGAGGCCCTCTCGGATCCTGACAGGACCCCTCTCCTCTGGCTGCTGTGATGACTGAGTACAAGCCCGTCTGGGCCTGGCTCACTGGGTGGGCCCTGTCCTTTCTCTTCCTGGGGTTTTTCTGGGGTCGAATAAGACGCTGTCTCTCAGCCTGGAGGATGTGTCTCTTTCTAATAACCGAGCATCACCAGAATCTAAACCAGAGCTGGTGCTTACAGGCCCGCCCTCCCCCCCGCCTCCCCTACATCTGCTCCTCTGGCGCTTCTGCTCAGTGAAGGGGCTGCACTTCCCACGGCCATCCTGGGGAGGGGTCCCTGCTTCATTCACAAACTCTGCGGTTTCAAATGTCCCTTTTAGCCTCTGCCACCCAACCCAAGCTCAGCCCTTCTTTCCAGAAATGATTGACACCTTCTAGAATGTCCCAGCCTCCAGGGGCACAGGTTTCCCCAAGGAGGGGGACTGGGTGTCCTCAGCCAAGGAAGGTCATTCCTTCCTTCCCTGAGAAAGGACTTGGTCACTGAGGTCCCCTCCCCTCCCCCTGCATCCCACCCTGGTCTAAGCTTCTCTCTTGTCAGGCCCCACACAGCTGGGCTAGAGCTGGGAAGACCAGGAGTTCTGCCAGAGGGAAGGTTGGATGGGGGCCTGGTGGGAGGGCCTGGGACAGCTTCAAGACGTGGCCCACACATGAGGGCCTCTGGAGGACCACGGACATGGCCCTTCCCCCCTTTTCCTACTGAGGCCCACTGTCCTACCAGGCCCTGGTGATGCTCCAAATTCTTTGCCATGGTTACTGTTACTATTATTATGATCATATTTCTTTGTTATTAATACAATGCTGCTGTAACTGCTAATGAAGCATTATAATAATGCTAGAGGCCCAGTGCATGAAGAGATTCGTGCAATAGGCCTTGCCTTTCCCTGGCTGCTGGCACCGGTTTTCCTCCAGCAACCGGGACCCAGGCCTTCACTCCGGCCACAGCAAGGAAGCCAAGCCTCTTCAGCCTTCAGCCTTCGCTCCGCTGCCCCTTGCCTGTGTATGCAAATTAACCACCATCTTTGTCGGGTTAATTTACACACTCATCCAATTGGCTGGTGGGTGTAGCGGAGTAACACCAATTTGCATGTTTCTCTTTTATAGGTGTAGACTAGAGGCCCGGTGCATGAACTTCATGCAAGAGTAGGCCTTCCTTCCCCTGGCTGCCAGCACCAGCTTCCCTCTGACACCCAGGAGCCAAGCTTCCCTCGCAGCCCTGGCTTCATCTGGAAGGACATCCGATCTAAATCAGCATATTATGCTTTTATTATTATAGATCGTTATTATTGATAGAACAGCTAATTCATATTGCCTCCCTCCTCCAACTGAAGCCCTAATGCCCGTTCCTTAGATTCCATGGTCTCAGTTAATTCTCTTGCTAACACCATGGGGGTGGCTGCTATTATTATCCCCATTGTATAGGGAAGGAAACCGGGAGAATTAAGTCACGCCCAAGGCCACAGGTGAGTAAGTGCTGGCCCTGGATCTGAGCTCAGGCCTTAGGTTCTGGATCCCGAGCACCGCACTGCCCTCCACCCAGCCCAGAAGGTGCCCTTGCCTGAAGGTTGTGCTCTCCCTGCTGGTGCCCGTCCCCTGGGAAGTGGTGACACAAAGAACCCTTAGTCATCGAACGGGGGTTGGCAATGAGTTTACCAGCCCCTCTCCTGGAGCATGCAGAGGGCGTGAGAACTCGGAGCGGACAGAGGAGGATGGGAGGGCGGCTTCCGGGACTAGAAATGAGGAGCAGGCGGGATGCTGCCTGCAAAGGGGCCCACCCTGGAGGGAGCCCTCCCCAGGGGACCCAGCAGGAAGGCGGCTCACTTCCAGATGCTGCTGTCCTCTGCTCCAGGACGATGCTGGGCTCCCAGCACACCTGGCCTTGCTCTGAGCTAACCCCAGGAGCACGCGGTCTTTCAGAGAAAAGAGGTCACTCTGCCTCTTCCTCAGAGGACCAAGTGGGAGCCAGCCGTGAGCGAGGAATGGGGGAGAGAGGGTGTGTGTGTGAGAAGGAGCGTGGGGGTGACTTATAAAAATACATCTGGCCTTAGTCCCCCTTTCCTGGCAAAGCTTCAGACATCCCTGGAATTTCCTGAGTGATAGGACAGGAGTGTCTTCTGTGTTCACAAATAGCCCCTCGTTACCACACCTGAGTTTAAGCTAACAGGTGATTCCTGGTGGGCCCTGAGCTTCAAAGGGGGTTGGAACTGCAGACCCCCCACCCCCCCACAATAGACCTCTGGACCCTGAAGCTCAGAGGAGCCCCTGGTTGGTGACACACCGGTGTGCAGGGCGGGTGATGGGCCCAGATCCACCAGGAGAGGCCTGGGGGCTTGCATGAGGCCTTGTCAGCAACCTGCCAGGGAAGCAGCCTGCTGTGAGTTCTGTGGGCCTGGGAAATCCCTTGGCTTCCCTGAGCCTCAGTGTTCTGGTCTGCAAATGGGGTTACTAACACCGAAGGCCACCCACAGAAGCAAGGAAGGAAATCAACGTCCTCAGGGTTGGAAGAAGTAACTGAGATACTGCACAGGAACATGCCCCCCGGGACAAGTGGGTCTCCACAGACGACCCGACCCCACTCCCCACCCCGTGGCTGGGCTTTGTCCTTCAGTCTCCATCTAGAACCGCACGTGTTTATTGTGCAAAGAAGAAGGAGGGGTTTCCTGGAGAGAGTGGTCCAGTTGATGGTATGAAGCCCCAAGTTAAAAGAGCAGCTAAGGCTGCGCTCCGGCCCAGGCACCTTACTCCGGGCATCACCCAGTTCTCACCACAGCCTAAGGCATTGGTGCTGTTACTGTTCCCTCTGATGGATGAAGATGTGGGGCACAGGCAGATCAAAGGGCCCCAGGGCCATGTGGACAGGAAGTGCAGACGCAGGATGCAGACCCAGATGTCACCGTGAGAATCTCGCTTATCTCTTTCCACCACCTGTGTTACCTACTTCCTTGGGGGCAGGTGTGAGGGGTAGAAAGCTCCCCAGGCTGGTCTCTGACAAGCCTTCAGTTCTGAACCCAAACTTCCACTTCTGTCCGCATGGCTACAGCCTCACATAGCACCTCCTCTGCTGTGGCCAAGTCCTGGGGTTCCCATCTGAAGAGCCAAGACAGGCACTGGGGGAAGGGGGTTGGGGGTAGAAGAGGCTGCGAGTTAGTGGGGGCAGGTGGGGAGGGGGCACTCACAGGTGCCTGCTGTGGGCAGAACCCCAGCCAGTGGTCTGCCCTGGCCACTGTCCTTTGGAATAAGACGGCCTGTTCCTCCTCCCCCCTCAGGGAGGTTTAGATGTGCAGCTAGTCACAGGGTTGCTTCTGGGAAGTAATCGCGGTGCCAAAACAGTGTCCCTGTGCCCCAGGGAGACGAGGCAGAGCAGTGACCCCTGCAAAGCATGTGCCGGGGCTTACACCCGGGGGAGTGCAGCCAAGGTCATTGCTAGGAGGGAGACAACCTGTGGGAATTCCCCTGGTCCCCACCCTCACCAGGTGCCCACTGCTTATCCTCCAAGGAGATGCTTCCCACAGAGTGGGCAAAAGTGCTGGGTGGGCCACCCAGAGCTCTTCCTCGAACACCCTGGGGATTCCATGTGCAAATCCTATGAGTCCCCCTTGCTTCTCTGTCTCTACCCCCTACAGGTAGCTGTTGGGAGGTGCAGTGGGACTAGAATTAGCCTCGCTACTCTTACTAACTGTGAGTTTGTGAGTGAGCTCCTTTTACTTCTCTGGGCCTCAGTTACCTTATCTTCCCATGAAAGTAATCACATCCATCTTTCAGGGTTGCTGTGAGGATTGATGATCATGTATGTGAAATACCTGGCACAGAGTATGCACTTAAATTATAATATTTGTTCATGTAAACTGCTAGCATTTGCTGAGCACTAAAGCACATGCTAAGATTTTTACAGGCGTTTTTATATGCACCATCTCATTTGATATATATTTGTAAGATGATGATGATGATGACATACCTTTATCCAAATAAAGAGGTAGAAAAAGTACTGAAAGACCATTCATGAAGTGGCAGAGTAAAAATGGCCACAGCCCTAGCCGGTTTGGCTCACTGCATAGAGCGTCGGCCTGGGAACTGAAGGGTCCCAGGTTCACTTCCGGTTAAGGGCATGTACCTTGGTTGCGGGCACATCCCCAGTAGGGGGTGTGCAGGAGGCAGCTGATCGATGCTTCTCTCACATCAATGTTCTAACTCTCCCTTTCCCTTCCTCTCTGTATGAAATCAATAAAATACATACATAAAAAATGGCCACAAAATTCTTTGCAGCTTCTCTCATGCAGAGGGCAAGTCTATTTCCCCAGACCTGGCAGGGTGGCCCTGGGTCTTGCTTGGACCTAAAGAATGCAGCAGAAGTGATGCGGTGGCGTTCTGAGCCCAGGCCTCAGAGGCGTGTCAGTTTCCACGCTCACCCTTCGGACCACAGCCAGGTGAAGACACCTGAGTGAGCCTGCTGGAGTCTGCTGACCCTGCCAACAGCGGACACAACTGCTGGACATCTGAGTGAGGTCTTCTCAGGCCAGCCAGCTTGTCACGCTGCCAGACGCTGTGTCTGCATGCTGACCCCGGGAGAGATCAGCAGAAGAACCGCTCAGCAGAACTCAGCCTAAACTGTTGACCCACAGAATCATGAGCAACTCCAATGGTGACTGTTTTAAGTCACTCATTTTGGAACAGCTTGTTAAGCAACCGAAGGTAGTGACATAGCCATAGGGAAGGTAAACATGCAGCCTCAGCTCCTGGGTATCCTCCTCCCCTCTTCCTTCTATGGGATTTTGCGATAAGGCCCGTGGGCCGGACACTCCCCACCCCAGGCACTGTCCCAGCATAGTGTGACCTGGGGTCCTCCCCAGACCCCAAGAAGCTTTCACAAAGGTGCGTTCAGTTTCACAGGTAAATGAATGCAGTGCTGGAGGCAGGGTCAGTGGGTCATGGAAGCCCCTCCTTGTCTACCTTTGCCAACGGGAGTTGGAGGAACCAGCTGATTTCAGTAAGGGCTGGCACAGGGATGCTTAGGGAGAGAAGTCTGCACCCTCCGCACCACTCCTCCTCTCTGCACAAACATATGAAAACCCAATACTCGACACTCTAAATCAGCGGTGGTTCTCAACCCGTGGGTCATGACCCCTTTGGGGGCCGAACGACCCTTTCACAGGGGTCGCCTAAGACCATCCTGCATATCAGATATTTACATGACAATTCATAACAGTAGCAACATGACAGTGATGAAGTAGCAACGGAAATAATGTTATGGTTGGGTCACAACAGGAGGAGCTGTGTTTAAAGGGCCAGAAGGTTGAGAACCCACTGTATGGTTCTGTATTCACTCGCCGTTTGGGGCCTGTCTGCTTTTCCACTTTTGTTATTTTAGGACTATTTCCCAGTTGCTTGGGGAGATTTTCCAATTAGGCCCATCAGGGCGGGAACGGAGTGGCTAGTCTTCCCGAGGCCACGGGTGCAGGAGCTGCCGCGCCTGTGGAGGTCGGCGATCCAGTGGCCGGAGCCCGCTCTGGACACACGTGGCCCACCTTCCCACGGCTGATGCCGGAGCTGTATCATGGCACGGAGTGGGCTCTCAATCCTGGCTGCACAACAGAACCACCTGGGGAGCTTTTAAAGCCTACCGATGCCTGAGCCCCATTCCAAGCCAAAGAATCAGCATTTCTAAGGCCGAGGCTGAGACACAGTGGTTTTTAAAAAATATATTTTTATTGATTTCAGAGAGGAAGGGAGAGGGATAGAAAATCAATGAGGAGAGAGGATCATTGATCGGCTGCCTCCTGCACGACCCCTACTGGGGATTGAGCCCACAAGCCAGGCATGTGCCCTGACCAGGAATTGAACAGTGACCTCCTGGTTCACTGAGCCATGCCAGTGGTGGTTTTTAAAAAGCTTTTAAAGGCACTCACTCAACAGCCAGCTCCATTCCTCAGTCAGGCTCCTTACCATCGGAGTGGAGTTTCCTTAGTTCTGAACTAGAGAGCCCGCAGGGCTGTTGGAGAGATGAGAGATGATGCTTGGCACAGAGCAGACCTGTAGTAACTGCCAACTGTGAACTGTTCCCTGGCCCCAGCACCCGAAATGGCAAGGGAGGGGTTTGGTGACACTTCCACCAAACTAACACGGACCAGAAGTGGCATCCTTCCTTGGACTCACACCTGGGAAGGCGCCCTGAACCTCCCACATGGCTGGTCCACATCACAGCTAAGATGCCTGCAACTCTCCTGCTCATCCTCCACCACCACAGGCAATCTTACGAGACGTCTGTCATTAAACACCACCCGCGGGCCTAGAGGCAAGGACTCTCCAGCAGCAACGAACACACACGGCCTTGTGATCTTGGTTTCAAAATATTATTCTCCAATAAAAGGAAGGAAGGCTCTTTGGAGAAATGGCTGGTTCTAGAACTGGGGCAAAAAAATACGAGAACCCTGGCTGGTTTGACTTAGTGGATAAATACTGGCCTGAGGACTCAAGGGTCCCAGGTTCCTTTCTGGTCAAGGGCAGATACCTGGATTGCAGGCTCCATCACCGGCTCTGGTCCAGGCACATGCGGGAGGCAACCAATCAATGTGTCTCTCTCACATTGATGTTTCCCTCTATCTCACCTCCTCTCTTCCATTCTCTTAAAAAAAAAAAGAAAGAAAAATCAATGGAAAAATATCCTTGGGTGAGGATTAACAAAAACTCACAAGAAAATACAAGATAAGCCTGGAGCATCTTGCAGTGACAGAAAGTAAGGGAGGGCTCCAAAAAACTAATGAGCAAACAGACAAAACTCATACACAATGGGGGCATGTCAACGGATCATAGGAGCCAACGGAGAGACTCCCAGTGGCCAACACTGGAGTAATTTGAGCAACAAAATAATTAAAGTAGTACTGGCTTGTAACCCCAAGCAAAAAAGAAATATCCAGAGTCCATATTGATAGAAGTCAATGACTGAACAAGTAAGTAAATGGGGAAGGAGAGACACATGTCTTATGCAGAAGAATTGCAAACAATTTATGTAGCTAATTGAAGAGGTGGAGTGTGACTTTCCTATGTGTGGGCTGTGCACAGTGACTTCCTTCTGAAGAGGACAGTATGGAAGAGGGAGAGGAGCAACCTTACAGTGGAGGAAGTGACAAATAATCGTCTTAGCCGGGTGAACAAGGTCAACATCAACAATAACGAATCGTGTTGCTGGTATTGAGATGATGTGATGAGAATAACCCCAGTCTAACCATCGGATGACTCCCAGCTGAGGGGCATTCTACAAAATGTCCGACCAGTGCTCCTCAAAACTGTCAAGGTCATCAAAAACAAAGTCTGAGAAATTGTCACAGCCACGATAACAAGGAGACACGACGACGAGTACATGGTGCCCTGGAAGGGATCCTGGCACAGAACAAGGATATTAGGCAAAAGCTAAGGGGATTTGAATAAACTGTGGGCTTTTGTTGACAAACGGATGTATCGGTCTTGGTTCATTCATTATGACCCATGTGCCCTGCTATTGTTAGACGTCAACAAGAAAAACCGAGTGAGGGATCTATAAGGAAACCCTCAGGACTCTCTTTGCAACTTCTCTATAAATCTAACACTTCTAAAAAAAAAACAACAAAAAACGAACACACACAAATACCATTTGGGTATAGAATGAATAAAGGTGGCTTTTTGATTGCCTTGTTTCTCGATACACACACACAAATAAAAATTGGGCCGATATGTTCCCACCTTATCAGAGAGAAGCAGGCTGCAGGAGGGGAACTGGGGAGAGGTGAAAAGGATGGACAAGGTCAAGGTCACATAGATATTTGGGAAAATGGCCTGGATCTCCACTCTCCTGACCACTGGCCTCAGACTGGATGAAACAGTCCCTCATTGGTGCCAGGAGGGGAGGGTTCAGATGATCTTGGAATACTCCATGAGCTCTCACAGCCTGAGGACCACCCACACAGTATCTGCATCTTTGAAACACTGAAGGCACTACGCTGGGGGGTGGGGGTGGGGGGTTGGACAGTTCGGTGGGGAGACATTATGCAGCAAAGGTTCTTCCCAGCATCCCTGAAGACCATGCCATGCAGACTCTGCTCTTCCAGCTGTGTGAGCTCAGGCAAGTGAGCCCACGTCTCTGTGCCTTCATTTCCTTACCTGGAAACTGGGACACTAGTAACAGAGACAAATCTGTGAGGATGAATAAGATCAGGCAAAGAGCAACGTGGGTAAAGCTGGCCAATCTTTTATGCAGAGCATGAGCCTCGGGCTTTGCTTCTCCTCCTGGAAAATACAGCAGCTCTTGGGGCAGAGTTGGGTAGAAGGTCAGAGCAGGGAACAGAAGGGGCATCTGCTCCAACTCTGGGACTTCGCTGGAGGCCCCTACGTAGCAGTAATTCCTGTTGTCAGGTACCATTGCCAACCCGATGGATTTTATCTCATCCAAAGTGAGGAGTCCACTGACCAGCTCAGCCCATGAATTAACGAGCGTGGTCTAGCTCCCGGACACAGTGCAGCACACCGTAGGCTACACAGAAGGTGAGGATAGCAAGAGTGCCCAATAGCTGAAAGATATGATTCCATCTGCATTACATAAAACATGTGTGTACTATACAGCACAGGAGCACCCAGATTGCTGGGGTTCAAGTTCCAGCATGGGCCTCACTCCCTGTGTCACCTGGGGGAAGTCACTCAACTTTGCATCTCAGTTACCTCATCTGTAAAATGGGCAGAATAGTCCTTCCTGCCCAAGAGGGCCGCTGCGAGGATAAACTGTGCTGATTCACAGGAAGAACTTAGACAACTGCCTGGAACAGGAAGTACTTAGTGAACATGAGCTGTCATAGATGGGGGACTTTCCATGGAAAAGGGCTGGAGAGCTACACATGCACTTCTAGCAAAAGTGACTTCTGGTTGCCAGGGCCTGGGGGGGCGGGGGGAGGAATGGGGAGTGACAGAAGAAGGGCTAAGGGGTTCATCTTGGGGTGATGCAATGTTTTGGGACTAGAGATAGTGGATACACAACATTGTGAATGTGTTAAATTGTGCATTTGAAAATGGCTACTTTTATGTTAACTGAACTTCACATGGTTGAAAAAGATACAAACAAAAAGACTTGCAGGAACTGGGTTAGTTGAAAAAAAAAACTGGTGGCAAAGACCTTTATAAGATACTTCTTATTTTATCACTTTTGTCCAATTCCATTTGTTGTTTTACAAGGAACACACATATCCCCTTTATAGTTAAACAAATTAACTGTAC
Source organism: Murina feae (assembly GCA_004026665.1). Lineage (NCBI taxonomy): Eukaryota > Metazoa > Chordata > Mammalia > Chiroptera > Vespertilionidae > Murina > Murina feae. The sequence continues at coordinate 27,551 of PVJC01007235.1, read as the reverse complement.
GTTCTTTTTTAGAAGGGAAGGGGCACATAAGAGAAACTGCGTGGGGTGGGTGGGGGTGGCATCGGGTGAGTGCTGACTCACCCTTCCTGCCCACCGGCCCATCTCCCCAGGTGGGGCTTACCCTACTGGGGGGAAAGTGCTATTCAAGGCTCCATTTCAAAGGGGGAAAGTGAGACTCAGCAAGCGTAAGCACTTGCCCAACTCACAGAGCCTGATTCCAAAGAAATCTTGTGGCCCCATCACACAGCCCATTTTCATGTGTAAATAAGGGATATAAAAGGATTGCTCAGGTCTGTCTGGTTCTGGTTCTCTCTAGTTCCCCAGACACCTGGCTTAGTCCTGCCTCTGCTGCCCAAATGCCTGGAGGGCCCACACCAGCCACACCTGCCCTGCTCTCCAGCGGGGACACCTATTCTTCCAACAGAAACCAGCCCCACTCACTCCTGAGTTCTGGAAAAAGTCGCCCTGGTTGGGAAGCTAATAAACATAAGCAAGGAAAGCTAACGTGCAGCTCCCTGTAGCTGTGTCTACACCACTGTCCACAGGATGGAGAGACCCCGACTCACCCCGGCCGCCTCCCGGTGCAGGATCCTGGCTGCCTCCGCCTGGCCCAGGCCCAGCTGCAGCCATACCGGGCACGTTTTGACGAGTTTCTCCAGGACGCTGATGCCCCGGGGAGCAAGGCAGTTCTTCGGGGTGACTGGCAGACAAGGCCCCATGCCATCTTCCTCCTCCTCTTCCTCTCTTTTATCCACCTCTGGACTAGGACTGAAAATAGAATCAAATGGTCAGCCAATTCTGCAGCCCATGGAGAGGGGTTTAGAACCAGTGGGAGGTCAATGCAAGCTGCTGACTTATTCAGCATCTAGGAAGGCCGTGGCCCTCGGGGGAGTTGAAAAGGAATGAACTCTTCACCTTTCGGTGCTTATAACGAAACTAGAAGCCTGATGCCTGAAGTGTGTGCAAGGGTAGGCCTTCGCAGCCCTGGCTGCCTCGCCCCTCGTGGCCCCGTTGCCTCATGGCCCCATGGCCCTGCCCCCCACCCACTGGTTATTCTGGAAGGTCGTTCTGGAAGGTTGCTCTGCCAGTCATTCCAGCAGTCAGCTGATTTGCATATTAGGCTTTTATTATGTAGGATGGGTTAAACATACATAGGAACAACCAGCTGTAGGACAACACTGGAGTGAACATCACAGAAACACAATGTGAGGGGAGTAGCTAATCCCAGCCAGGGTGGATTCAGAGGCCTGAGGGAGGGATGAGCCAGGAGGTGCATTTGAGCAGAACTCTGAACAGGATTTTAAACACCTTTTTAGTGAACATGTAGCTTACACATGGTGAAATGCACAAGTCTCTAGCATACAGTTAGACAAATCCTTACAGTGTCTATGCCTGCCGATTACAACCCAGATTGAGACAGAAACTGTGCTGTCAGATACCGTAGCTACATGTGGGAAATGAACTCTGAAAAATGGGTGGTCAAGCTTGGCCAGTGTGGCTCAGTGGTTGCACGTCAACCTATGAACCAGGAGGTTGTGGTTCCATTCCCGGTCAGGGCACATGCCTGGGCTGCAAGCTTAATCCCTGGTGTGGGGTGTGCAGGAGGCAGCTGATCAATGATTCTTTCTCATCATTGATGTTTCCATCTCTCTCTCCCTCTCCTTTCCTCTCTGAAATTAATACAAAAATATATTTTTAAAGAAGGGTGGTTTGGAGCCTGGGAGTTCAGGGCACTGGGTGAAAAGGGTGGAGGGATTGAGGAGTATGGATTGGAAGTTTCAAAATAGTCACAGGGACATGAAGTACAGCATAGGGAATATAGTCAATGATATTGTAATAACTATGTATGGTGCCAGGTGGGCACTGGAAATATTGGGGGAACAGTTTGTAAAGCACACGATTGTCTAACCACGATGCTGCACACTTGAAACTAATACAAACTAATATTGAATGTACACTAAACATTAAACAAAAAAAAGTGGGTGGTCTGAGCTGAGACCTGCACACACGGTCTTGAACACTATTGATATGAAGAAAAAAAAAGACTGTAAATAGCTCATTAATAATAACTTACATTCATTACATTCTGAAATGAAAATTGTTTAGATATACTGGCTTAAATAAAACATTAGTAAAATGAATCCCACTGATTTCTTTTTACTTTTTAAATGTGGCTATTAGAAAATCTAAAACTACATATGAGGCTTGTATTCTACCTGTTGGATGTGCATTTCCAGAAGTATCTCCTGTGCTCCCTCCCAGTCAGCATCCCTGCCCCCCAACCAGGAGGATGTGACAGGCCAGAGTGTGTGTGTGTGTAGGGGGGGGGGGAGAGGGGGAGGGGGCGGAGGAGAATCTCAGGCTTAAGAAACAGCAAAACCAAAGCAGAAGTCCAGTTTAAGAAAAATCTCGGACCCTGCCCGGAGCACCCCGATTCTAGAAAAGGAGGGAGGGCATCTGAGAGCCTCAAACCTAGAGTCAGGTGGGCTGCATGGTCTGTTTGCATCCCACCTGAGGGAGGAACTAAGTCTGCAGGGGTGAAGCCTTAATCAGACCGAAGAGGCTAGTTAGTTATGAAGCCAGGAAGCTAAGCTGTGGCTCTTTGCCCTGTGTGTCCCTGTGATGCTGCCCAGGGTCACCTATGATCAGGGTTGACATTTGCTGTCAGGAGAGACCCCGGGGGAGGGAGGAGCCAGGATTGAGCCACTTCCTGGGCTGTGGGGAGGGGTCAGAGGGCAGCAGGACCCAGAAGTCCTGATGAGGGAACAGCATTTCCTAAAGAGGAGGGTGGGGTCCTGGCGGTAGTTATGGTGGGTTGGTGGTGGGGGAGGTGAAGGGGCCCCGGAAAGTGGATGAAACCGTCCAGCAGAGCTGTGCTGTGTTAAGCAGATGGGTTTTGTAGAGCTCTGAGCGGGGAGATGTGCGGCCATGCGGGATATGTCGCCATCACTGTGCTACAATTCCTCCTCTGACGCCCCCACCCCCCAAGTCTCCGAGAGGCTCCCCTCTTCTGGATGCTGTGTGTGTGTGTGGCTATTCATGGATTTCCCTCTGGGTCCACAGAGAAGATGGTGCCAGGTTACCAAGACAACAGGAGTGTCCCAGGCAGGAGCGGGTACCATGGGCATGGGGGCAGCAGGGCGGTCCCAGGGATGTCCACAGGCTGTGACATTGGGGCCTGGTGAGTCTCATTTGGGGTGGCCCAGCTGATATTGCTGTAACCTCTTCCCAAGCCCTAAAGTGAGGCTGCAGCATCTCCTCTGGGAAAGAAGTTAAAACAGAGGAGCCAGGACTACCCAGAAAACAAGCACTTGGGGCCCATTAGTTTCCTCTGTCCCCCCCCCCCCCCCCCCCCCCCCCC
>PVJC01007235.1:0-24090 GCA_004026665.1 Murina feae | reverse complement strand
GGCCGGGAAGATTCCTCCATTGGTTAAGTGGCCCTGGGTGACCCCTGGGAGAAATGAGGCGTTTGCCTCACATTCATTCATACCATGAATATTTTCTGAGGGCCTGCAAGTGGCAGATGTTGGTCTAGGCTCTGGGTTAGAGCAGAGAATAAAAATGATTAACACACACACACACACACACACACACATACACACCCCAAAACCTAGTTACAGAGCCAGGAAGGCGTGGCTCTTTGCCCTCTGAGTTCCTGTGATGTTGCCCAGGGGCACCAGGGATCAGGGTTGGCATTTGCTGCCGGAAGAGGCCTGCGGGAGGGATGAGCCAGGATGGAGCCACTTCCTGGGGGAGGGGGGTGGGTCGATGGACAGGGACAATGAGTGACCTAGCGTATGTCAGATGATGACCAGTGCTAGCGAGGGGAAGAGATTCCAGACATGGGCCTTATGTTATCTGGACTAGAAAAAACTGCAAGGAAGCCAGGGAGGTGGCAGGAGCTAGGGAGGGGCAAGGTCAGCGTGGGGAAGGGCAGGGGTCCTTCTAAGGATTCTGGGAGAGTTGGTTCTAAACCCATGTCCATGGAGCCCTAACTGGTTTGGCTCATGGTGGAGGACTGAAGGACCCGGGTTTGATTCCAGCCAAGGGCAGGCTTGATCCCCGGCCCTGGTTGGGATATGTGCAGGAGGCAACCAAACAACGTGTCTCTCTCACATGGATGTTTCTCTCTGTGCGTCTCTCCTCCTCCTTTCCACTCTCTCTAAAAATCAACGGAAAAATATTCTCAGGTGAGGATTCACAAAATAAATAAACCCACGTGGACACCTTCCCTGAGCTGCCTAACAACTGGCCCATGCTAACCCCCAGGCTTCTCTGGCAAGCAATGGGCCCATTAAGTCCTAGTGGGGACTGGGTGACTTCGGGGCCCCAGAGAGTCTTCGAGGAGCCACAGACATGAACCTGCACCCCTGCCCCCAGTTCCCTGGCAGGGGGCCATACACTGCTTTCAAGGCGACCAAGAAGAAACTCTGCCCCAGGCTCTAGCACGCCCGGGACTGTGCCAACCCGCTCTTGCGATCACGTCCTCCCCTGCTCTGAAGCCGTTGATGGCGCCTGCTGCCTAAGGAATCAGTCCAGCCTCCTAATACTGAAGGTATTCCTTTCTGAACAGCACCTCCCTGTAGACTCCCCTGCAAAGGCTGTCCTTCATCACCCAGAAAAAGCGGCACGTCCCCACCTGGGGCTCCTACAGGTTCTCTATTACCTCCTCCAACATTCTCTCCAATGGGTGGGCAGAGGTTTATTGCATTGTACCCAGAAAGCAAGAACCATTCAAGAAAAGACGGATAAATCAGATGCATCACAATTTAAACTTGTGCTCATCAAAGCACTTCATTCAGAAAATGAATACTCAAATGACAGGTGGGGAGAAAATATTTGCAAAGCATGCATACAACAGAGAACAAGCAAATCTTATGTAATAAAAGGTTAATGTGCAAATTGTCCCCTGGATTGGGAGTTTGAGCAGGAGTTTGACCAGGAGGTGGGGGCCTGGCAAACAAACCTCCCGCAACCCCTTCCCCCCGGCTGGCCCAGCCCAATCGGCCAGACTCCAACCGTGCACGAATTTGTGCACTGGGCCTCTAGTTAATTTATAAAATGGGCAAAAGATTGGAAGAGCCCTCAAAGAAGAAGACATATTCATGGCCAAAAAGCAGGTGAAAGAGCGCTCACCTCATTAGTCATAAGGGAAATGCAAACTGAAACCACAATGAGATACCACCTCCCAACCACCAGCATGGCTAACATTACAAAGCCTGCCACCATCACATGGTGGAGGGTGGAAGTAATCAGGATTCCCGTACCCTGCTGGGGAGAATGCACACGGGCACAACCACTGTGGGAAAAGGCAGTTTTTTATAAACCTTACCATACACTTGCCCTCTGGCCCAGCCTTTCCATGCCTATGTGTATAATACCCAAGACAAAAGGAAAGCGGATGTCCACTAAAAGGCCTGAAGATGTCCTCACTGGTTTGGCTCAGTGGATAGAGCACTGGCCTGCAGACCAAAGGGTCCTGGTTCAATTCTGGTCAAGGGCATGTACCTTGGTTGCAGGCTCCTCCCCGGCCTGGGCATTGTCGAGGCTCATGCAGGAGGCAACCAATCAATGTATTTCTCTCACATCGATGTTTCTTACTGTCCTTCCCTCTCCCACTCTCCCTAAAAATCAGTGGGAACATATCCTTGGGTGAGGATTAACAAAAAACAAACTAACAAAAAGATCTGAAGCAAAGCGCTCTCAGAGGCTTTACCCACAGTAGGCGCAGACTGGTCCAGGGGCCCATCAATGGGAGAATGGACAAACAGATGCTGGGGTTTGGCAGAGTGGAACAGCAATAAATATGGAGCTACAGATACACACACCCTCATGGATGTCTCTCAAAAGCTTTATGCTGAAAGGAGCCAGTTGCAAAAAAAAAAAAAAATTCATACTGTATAAAATCCATTTATATGAAGTTCAAGTGGTACTGAGTAGGTGTATTTACATTTTATCACAAGTAAATTTTACACCAAAACAATAAGAGAACCATAGATAAATACTGGACTCTAATTAATGATATGCATTCTAACATATTCAGGGGGTGCCCCAAACTTTCTTTGAAATGCAAAAAAGAGCACACCAAGAAAAAGGTAGATGGATAGAGATATGTAATAAAGCAAATATAGAAAAACATTAAGGGTAAGAGGGTAGTATATGAGTGTTTACTGCAAAATTCTTTCAACTCCTCTGTATGTTAAAAAAAATTTTTTAATATGGATTTTTATTGATTTCAGAGAGGAAGGGAAAGAGAGAGCTAGAAACATCAATGATGAGAGAGAATCATTGATTGGTTGCCTTCTGCAAGCTTCCCACTTGGGGTCGAGCCTACACTGGGGCATGTACCCTTGACCAGAATTGAACCTGGGACCCTTCAGTCTGCAGGCCAATGCTCTAGCCACCGAGTCAAACCAGCTAGGGCTGTTTAAAAATTTTTTTTATTATTTTTTTATTTTTTATATATTTTATTGATTTTTTACAGAGAGAAAGGGAGAGAGACAGAGAGTCAGAAACATCAATGAGAGAAACATCAATCAGCTGCCTCCTGCACACCTCCTACTGGGGATGTGCCCACAACCAAGGTACATGCCCTTGACTGGAATTGAACCTGGGACCTTTCAGTCTGCAGGCTAACGCTCTATCCACTGAGCCAAACTGGTTAGGGCTAAATTTTTTTAATAATAAACTATTGGGGATAAAGTTTGCCCCATCCCTGAAGGCCTATTCAGAAGAAGCCTGCCTGCTGTTGATAGAAGCCATAGGTTTGACTCCAGGCTATGCAATCTCTGTCCAGTTACTTTACTTCTCTGGGCCTCAGCTTAAGCATTAAAAAAAAAAAAAAAAAGACTAGTAATCATAGTCCTACTAGTAGAGTTATTGTGCAGATTCAATAAGATGTCTCTCAAGTACCTTGCACAGCACACACAATCATAGTCGATGTCAACTTTTGTTTTTCTCGTTCAAATCCTTCTTTTCCTCTTCTTGCTACAATTCTCCCACTTGGTAGCCTTGATTTTAGGACCTAGCGCATTGGATAGAGTGACTGAGGTATCCATCGGCGTGCTGTACTCAGCTTATACCCATGATAACATCTGGCTCCAGAGATAACCCACAAGTTCAAGTGCCTGGAAACCACATGGCCTGACATGAAAAAAGACGTCAGTTTGTTTTGGCACAGAAACACCCTGGGAGGGTCCCTTTGACACAGTGAGTCCAGCTGGTGCTGGCTTGTCCCAGCAACCTTGCGTTGACACGAGCCATTGAGGCCATCCGCTGGGGCTCTGACTAAACCACCAGCAGAGGCCTAAGGCTCTTAGGATACTGCTTTCCAGGAACAGTCCAGGTCTGAGCACCTCCTCCCCCTGGGGCTGGAGCAGCCTCGCAAAGGCCTGTGCAGGGCCCCTAAGAGGTGACTTGGCAGCTTCGGGACCTGAGGGTGGAGAGGATCTCTAAGTGTCAAAAGCTGCAGCAAGTGGAGAAGTTAGAGAAGGAAGGGCTGAGGCAGGAAGGTTTGGGTCTCTTGGGTCACAGGAGCAGGGAAGCCCCGAGGAGGCAGAGTGACCGAGGCACCTGCTCTGACCTGGCCAAACAGGGGTAACGGGGCCGGGCAGCTGCACCTGGCACTGCACGATGCCCACGGCCATGATGGTGGCTGTCAGGCTCTGGCAGGATGGCACAGCTGGGGATCCCTGGCGCGGGCACTGGGTCCGGCCCTATTTCAGTACTGTGATTACTGTTCTACAACTGGCCACGTCAGCACTAACTGCCAGGGACCATCGTGAGGCCCCCATGGGTCATCTGCCGGCAGAACCAGTGACCCCGACACCCACGCCTCCCTTCTCAGCAGCCAAACCCTGCTCAGGGCCATGCAGAGGCAGCCCCCAGGGACCTCAGCCGATGAATGGCAAAACAATGAGCCTCAGAAACTTTAGAGCAATGCCACCGAGAAGAGAAATTGTTCCAGGACTAATTTTCCTTCTGCTCCTGGGAACAGAGCACTTAGCTCGAACCAGCACTGCCCCGCTGCCGAGAGGTCATACACTTGGGGACCCCTGGCCCAGGGCTGCAGGGACCAGGCCGGACTCAGCACCCGGTTCATGGGAAGGTTTTCTCACCAGCTCCCTGAAAGAGGGAGTAAACTGGCATAGTGTGTCCCCGTCACAGTCTTACGCAACGTCAGTGAGCAGGGGTGTCTGCTCGGGGTGGAGAGGCACCTGAGGGGGCGGCTGAGCACAGAGGCAGAGCCAGGAGTGTGGCAGCCTGGTGGGGCACCCTGAACGTTGTGTGTCTGAAAGGAAGGCAGGAGGTCCCCCAGCTGTGAGGATGCAGCTCCTTCCACCTCCACCCCAGGGAAGCCGCTCAGGAAGTTCCAACGATGCCTCACTGGGGAGAGAACTGAGGCCCCTTGTGCAGACTTGGCAGAACCCTGGGGAGTGTGGGATGGAAGGTGAGGACCGGGAGAAGGCCACCTCCATCCCATCCACCACCCCGACCTCAGCTGGCTGGCCTCCAGCCACCATGAGACCAAGGGAGAGGCCTGGTCCCCAGGCTCTCCAGGCTCCCAGGCCAGCAGGGGCAGGCGTGGCTGCAGTGGTCCATGCTCGGGTGTGGCCCACTCCCTCTGAGCAAGGTGTGTGATTACCAGACAAAGCCCCTCTCTCCAGCTTGAAGTGGCACCTCTTTCTCAAGCTGGGACAGGACCGTCCGGAGGCCCAGCGAGGAGTGTTTCCTGACTCTAACCCTGGAGCCTGAGGCCACGCCATGCCTTGACCCTCCCTCCCGGGTGAGGGGGACAGTCGCTCACTGCCACCCCACACCTTCTCCTTTCCCTTCTCCCCCATGCTCACTGCTGCTCACCAACTCCCCTTGCACAGAGGGGAAGGGACCGAGAAGATGGGGGCACGAGCTGGGGTGGGGGATGTCACAGGAAGAGGCCTTGACCTCTCAGCTGACGTCCTCTCACTGCAAATTCACAGTCAGATACTCGGTGCTTATTTCACACAATCTGTCAACCCGAAGAGAAAGAGCTAGCTCTCACACCAACCCGGCCACATCCCAGCCATTGTGACCTTCGGCGGGGTGTTTAACCTTCCCAGGCCTCAGTTTCTCATCTCTACAATAGAGTTGGTAATACCTGCCACGTGTAAGGTGCATCAAGCAGCATCTGGCACACAAGAGGTGGTTATTCTAGCTGGGGTAACTCTGTGTACGGTCATGCCTTTTCTCCCAGGAACACCTGTTGCTATGGCAACAGCATGAGAACTGGCCTGAGAGAGGTGAGAATCCATCAGTCATCCCCCTAAAAGCCATCGTCAGAGCACCAAGGGGATAAAGCACCCCCAAGAATGAAAATGGTTGCACCTACTCTGAAGACAATCTGTCAAAACCTGTAAGATGGGGACCCCCAAGCCTAGGCCCCAGCAGCCCCGAGCCCAGGATGCACTTGAGAGCATAAGGTGACAGTGAGGATGGTCACTGAAGCAGTGGTCACACTGAGAGGTTGGGACAACCAATGTTCATCCATAGAGAATGGGGGACAGGCTGGGACTCATCCACCCTGGACTGGCACCAGCTGCTAGGCGATAGAAACCAACGCCTCACCATGAACTCTCAAAATCCTGCCTATAGCACACGTGATTTCCTGATTTTGACCCTTGTGCCGAGGTTAGTAGGAGAATGTCCTTGAGTTTGGGAAATCCCCACTGAAATAAATGGGAGTCAAGGGACACAAAGCCTGCTTCTTTCCCTCACAAGGTTCAGGAAAACATGAACGAAAGAAAAAAAAAAACAAGCAGATGTGACAAAATGTTAATACAATTGGTGAATCTGGGTGAAAAGTGTCCACACAGGGGTTTGTGAGTCTATTCCTGTAACTTCCTGGAGTCTGGAGTCACGCCAAATGAAAAAAAATTTTAAATCAAACAAACCCAAAAATCTAATGTTAAGCGCCAGGAGCAAATCACAGAAGGAGCAAAACCATGTAGATGAGGTATAAAAACACACACAACAGTTCTGTGTCTTGATTGTGGGTGCGTATGCACACCAAAGTCAGGATGGGAGCCGCTCTGGGAGGAGGGGTGGGGAGAACCCGCGATGGGGAGGGGTGTGAAGGAGGCCTCAGCCAGTTCTATAATGATTTACTGGTTTTGAAAAGATCGGAGGCGAAAGATAGGATTTAACAAAGCTGACTGGCGTATGGGTACTCAGGGTGTTGCTAGGCTTTCCCCTAGCTTCTGCTGTGCTGGAAGTATTTAATTAAACAGCAAAACAAAATGCTCATGTGCACACACCTGCCGCCAGGTCTCAGAGGCTGGCACAGCCGAGTAGATACGGCGTGGGGTTCTCAGGCACCAAGCCCATCCATTTCTCGGTGAAGACTCCGGCTGTTTTTCTGTGGTGTTCTCAACTCAGTCCGGAGCCTGAGGGCCACTGTGGGAAGTCATCAGCATGAGGCCACCCAAAGCATCAGGCCCCAGGCACTTTTTTAGAAACCCTAAGAGAGCGGCCACTGAGGTCAGCAGAGCAGAGCCAGGCAGTCACGGGTCATTTTTTCTGCCCTGTGGCAGCCACGGGACTTGGGCCTGGAGTAGCAGCTGGTGCCAGAGGGAACGAAGCCCTGGAATTCCCGGTTGCAGGTGAAGGTGCTGACGGGGCGGTGCAACAGCGCAGCAGGCATCAGGGGCTGGCGAACTCCCGAGGTCCTGGTGAGATGACAGAGGCTGGCCGCTCCACCCCTCCGTGCCTCAGGTGTCCCACTCTGTCAGCAGGGAGACTGTGCCCCTACCTCAAAGGCCGTGTGAGAATCACATGGAAGAGTGTGAGGAAAGATCCAGCCACATCCGACACTTAGCCAGGGTTAACTACTAGATGAGATGGAGGCTTGAGGACAGTTCGTAGAGGAAGTCAAGACTCTAGGCCCCAGGGAAGGAATTCTAGTTGGTGAGGGAGGAGAATCTGAGAACGTTTGGAGGGCACGCACACCCAAAGACCAGTGGGGACATTTGGTTCGGATCAGTGGTGAGCCAGTAAAGCACTTGTCTAGGACCCAAAATAGTAAGTCCTGATGTGTTGTGTTTGCCAATTCCCATGGTGTCAATACTCCCACCGTGACTGATAAGAAGCTGTCGATGGTTTAACAAGCAACTTACAAAATTCCTGACTACATTAGGTCTTTGGGAGCCTACCAGCTGAAGCGCCATTGGGATTAAGGCCGCCCTCGGCCTCGAATGTTCCCTCACCTGGAGTCCTCTCTACCATCCCCATATGCAGTTGTTGAACTTGAGGGGATCACATTGTGGAAATGAAGGGAGGTAAGAGTTTGTGAGCTGAGCAGGGACACGGCGAATGCCGCACTCACAGAACAGGTGTGACATGAAGGACGTGGCACCGAGCTCCGTCTCAGGAGACCTTGGTCTGGTCTGTCCTTCACTAAGTGGCCTTGGGCAACTCACTCCCCCTCTCCAGGATCAGTGAGTGGCTTCTTCAGAAAAATGAGACGGTTGGACAGGATCTGAGGTGACAGGTCGGTTGACTCTCCATGTGAACCCAGGTGATTGGCAGCAGCTGCCTAGATGGTTATGCTGACGGCGGGTCAGAGAGAGAATGTCAGGGTCTCTCAATGACGTCTGCCCTGGGCGGAGCATCTGAGCGTGACCCAGATCCGGGACGAAGGTTCTTCCAGCACAATGAATTCCATGACTCTGTGACTCACCGACCCCTGGCTAGATGCCACCTCAGCGCTTCTCTGCTAAGCCAGGCTGGCTCTGCCCCAGCAACAGCCGGGAGAAGGCAGGCGGCCAGGCCAGCTCCTCTGTGGCTTCCTCCCTGCCAGATGCTTCTGCCTGGACGTGTGGAAGCTGAGCCGCAGCTGCTGCCTGCTTCACCTCTGGCCCAGCCTTGGGCGAACTCAGGACCAAAACCGCAGCTCCCGGCTGACCGTGGTGGCCAAGTGGGGATGGGAGAGAGGCAGCTGGGTTCAGAATCAGCCTCTCTCACACACATAGTGGCAAACACATGGCAAACGCCCCCAGCCCAGGCCCACGGGCTAAATACTGACACGGGGCCTTGGCAGATCCAAGGCCAGTGCTCGGAACATCCTGTGTGATCGAGATCCCTGGGTTTCTCTCACCCAGAAACCAAAGGCCTTCTATGGTGAGGGGGGCACAGGGGCAGCCTCAGGCCCCTGACCCTCAGCGTGTCAGCCTCGAGGAGCCTGGGGCTCCGCTTCTGGGCCTCTGCCTGCAGCTTCTGGTGGGGAGCCAGCCCCGGCAGGTCTTCCGGACCCAGGAAGTGCTGAGAGCCGGTCAGGCTGTCTTGCTTGCACGTCACAGACCACATCAAGGGGTCTAGCAGTCGAAGGCCTTCAAAGTTTCCGCACCTGTGTGTGCTGCAGGCCCTGCTGCTCCGCGTGTCAGGCCCGGCGCCCAGCCTGCCTTCCAAGAGGACTGCTGGGTGCGCTGGGTCCCCTGGGGGTTGTGCCTGCCCAGCTGAGGCCTGGGGGAGCCTGCCGGGGCACCAGCTTCAGTGCTGTGGGACCTCCTGGTGGCTGCTCCCACTATGCCAAGCCTGCACCCCCTTCCCCCCTCCCCCGAAACCCTCTTTCTCAGCCGCTCCAGTCACAATGCCTCACGGCTTCCCTCTCCTGCCTCCTGGCCCTGGCTGCTCTGTGCTCTTGAGAGCCCTAGACACCTTAGCCTCCTGGGCCCCTGGTTGCTCCACCCGCCCTCCGTGACCTCCTCTGGGTCACAGGCCCCAGCCCCTTGAACCAGCCTAACCAGACTCAGCCTGCCATGCTGCTGGCCCCACACCCGACACCAGCCTGGGCTAGAACCCTGTCCCCAGTGCTGTGCGCGATGAGGCATTGAGTGCTGGCCAGGGCTGTGTTGACAGTAGTTTAAACATGGCCTCGGGAACCAGGCAGCCTAGGTTAGAATCCCAGCTTGGTTGCCTTGGAAAGTGATTAAACCTCTCTTTGCATCAATTTCCTTACTTGTAAGTATTGTATTTTATACTTACATTCAATAAAATGTAAGTATTACTACCTTATAGGATTGCTGTAAGTAGTTCAGGATAGCGCCCGGCATATAGCAAACATCCCATCATTTTATCATCACACGCGCGGGTTGCAGGCTTGATCCCGTGTGGGGTGTGCAAGAAGCAGCTGATCAATGTTCTCTCTCACCATTGATGTTTCTATCTCTTTCCCCTTCCTCTCTTAACCCGATAAAAATATATTTTTAAAAATGCAGATAACATTTGAGGGACAAGGATGTTCACTGCAGTGGGATTTACAGTCGCCCCAAACCGAAAACAAATGGTGAGCAACACCGCCTGTCACACGTCCAGCTCCTCCCCTAACTCTACGGCCCAGTGACAGTGGCTTGTACCGCAGTACCCAGGCTCAGTGCGGAACGTGTGTTCCATAGCATTTTGTTAATGCTCCAGTGGGTTGGGAAACATTCGTACTACGTAAAATTGGGAACATTTTCAACCGCTTCTGGCCTAAAAAGGAAGCACATTCAGATATTTAATCGAATGCAAACCCAGGATCACAGATCTGTCCAGGCAGAGTTGCATGTGTCAAAATGATGCAGAGACAAAGGTACTCACTGGAGCCCTGTCTGAAACGGGGAAGTGACTGGAAACAATCTAAATGCACACCATAAAGGGACCAGGTAAGAGAGTGGATACTATGCAAGTGTTTTAAGAAGAAAAGAAGGAGGAAGGTCTCTGTGTGCTGATATGGAAAGGTCTCTTGGGTTTGTGGTTAAATGACACAGAAGCACACAACAGTAGGTATACTGTGCTCCCCCTGTTGGGGGAAAAACAGAGAAATTACTGGTATTTGCCTAAAAAAACAACCCAAAAGAAGGCACAAGAAATTAATAATTAGCAGGTCAGGTGTGGGAACAAGTCCACAGGGCACGAAGGTGGGAAGACCTTTTCACTGTACGCATTTTTTAAAATTATATTTTTATTGTGCATCTGTGCATGTATCACCTGCTTAAAAAATAGATTAGTAATGTTTCCAGAGATATCTGAGGGCCAGGCATCGCTCTACCTGCTTTTACATACATCGCTTCAAGTTATTCCTTTAAAACAACCGTGTAATTCTGGTTATCATTCCCATGTTACAGAGGGGGAAACTGAGGCATGGAGAAGCTAAGCAGCTCACTAAAGCTGTGAAATTCGGAAGTGACAGAGCTGGGATTTGAATCCTGGCAGTCTGTGAGTGTATAGTCCCATGGCATTAACTCCTCTGCCAAATCCCACCAGGTGCCTGCTTGTGATGTAAGGTTAAACTTTACAAACATACAACAGGAGAGTAAAGAGATGAGAGGGTAGATCTTGCCCACAGAGTGGAAGACTTAATACTGTCGAGGTGCGAACTCTACACAAACTGATGTAAAGGTCTGTGCCATCCCAACTCAAACCCAATGGTGTTCTGTGAAAAGGCACAGAGAGATGCAAAGGACCAAGATATCAGAGACGCGTGTGACGAAGGGGGTAGGGTTTGCTCTGCTGGATACCAAGTCCTGTTCTACAGCTACACTGACTAAGACAGAGAAGTAGGTCAGCGGACCAGACTAGTCCAGAAACATACCCACACATACACAGTCACTTGATTTATGTGTGGCCACAGCAGGACAACGGAGAATGGACAGTCTTTGCGACAAAATGTGCTGAGACAACTGGGTATCCACGTGGGGAGAAAAGAAACTTGACTCCACTTCACAGCGTCTGCAAAAACCAGTTCCAGGAAGACTGACCCAAGTATACAAAACAAAACAGAAAATCTTTTGGAAGAAAATAAAGAATGTCTTCATAATCTGGTGGACAAGAGTCTTCTAAAGAGTGTGTGCGCACACACACACACACACACACACAAACCCTTAAAAGACTGCCGAATTGGACTGCATTAAAATGAAGACTTTCTGTTCATTAAGACACCACAAAAGGGGGTAGAAGTCCAGCTCCAAGTGGGAGAAGATACCTGTAACCCACACAACCAACCAAGGGCTCAGAACCAGCGTATACACACCGAGAAGGAAATTAATGGGCAAGGGGCTTGAACCGGCACTTCACACAGAGGACGACCAAATGGCCAACATGAAGGTTCTCAGAGGCAGGAGGATGCAGGGACCCTGGAGTGAGGATCATGAGCAACGTACCATGAAGATCGGCTCTGAGAAGGCCTGGGGGGCAGGTAGAGGCACCAGGCGCCCTGCTTTGCCGGGGGGAGGTGCTCAGACTGAGATGAGAAGACTTTTCTCCTTCTTCACACTTTTCTGTACATTCCAACATTTTACACTGAGTGTGTACTCGTGTGAAGACGAGAAAGCAATGGGTGAACATTTCAGGGGGAACAACAAACATGGGAGAATAGATGCCGAGGGCAGAGTCTTCCTGAAGATCAACTCGATCTGGGTCTCTTCCTGACACACAACGAAGTAGAAAGTGCTGGAACTGGACAAGCTCACTGTAGGCCCCGCTGGGCTATGCCTTGGCCACGTGGACTAGCCAAGGGGACGGGCCTCTATCCCAGGGAACAACCTGGTCCAACACTCCCCTTACCTTGGCCCATCAACCTTCTCTGAACCTGTGTCCTCATCAGGAAAAAAATGGGACACAGCGCCCTCCTACCCACAGGGCCAAGCAGCTGAGCAGATCAGATGGCATTGGGTGTGAGGAGAGGCGGGAACCTCGACCCATCAGATTCCAACAACCAGTTTTCACTAGCAGAGCCTTCCCAGTTCACCATCCCGCCGCGCGGTCGCAAGTGCTGTGCACGAAGGTGGAAATGTTTCCCGTCTGCACCATCCAGTGTGGTCACCACTCGCTGCCTGTGGCTGTGAACACCTGAAAGGCGGCTAGTGTGACTGTGACTGCACTTTAATCAATTTAATTTATAAAACAGGCTCCTAGCTAAGGCACTGGAATGAGAGTGGCTGTGTCTCCACTACATCTTTCAGTGTGTGAACTCGCGTGCTATGCGCAGGATTTGTTTTTAACTAGGATGAGAGAACAAGATGACAGAGGAAACTGTAGGCATGCTGCGTGCTATCTGCATTAGCCATCCCCCTCTTCAGAGAGTTCTTCAGGAAAGGAGATCCCCTTGGCCATCTTGCCCGGGGCTTAAGGGCCCCTTCTCTCAGGAGCGGCCCCATGTGGCTGGTGGCAGGTCAAGACCCTTCTCGGGTCTGGCTTCTGCACAGGACCCCACCCTCCCCCTCCCCAGGCTTGTCCCTGCAGGGCTGCGGGAGTCCTTGCCCAGGGGTGGACCAGGCTCAGAAAACAGGAGGCTCGGACAGCTCTGGGGAAGCACGTCCTTGGCCCCTTTTGCCCTCCCTCCCTCCAGGAGCACCCACATGCTGTGGTGACCCAAAAGACACGTCCCACTGTGACCCCGGCCTCAGGCCCTGCCTGCTGCTGACTCAGTGGTTCCCCATCCTCTGGGGAAACGGGAAGGAGATCACAGGTCTCTCCTCCCCACCTGACACTGGGCGGAGAGGGGAGATGTGCGGGGGGGGGGGGCAGCCCCACGGGGGACATGACTCACCCCAGAAGGAGACACAAGGGGCCCCTGTGCCCCCTTTCCGCCCCTCCTGCTGGATCTCCGCTTAGATTTCTCTTTTCCCACCCTGGGTGTCTGGGGCCTGACTCTGCTCCTGATTTCAGTGTCTGCGTAATGAGGCCGAGGACAGTACCAAGCCCAGAGGGTTGTCGCGAGGGCAGCGTGGACCACAGAGCTAACGACGGCTCCATGAAGGTCACTGCAGACAACATTCTTCCTGGATGGCTGGGAGAGGTGCAGAAAAGGCGTGGCCCTGAAAAGGGAGCCAGAGCCTATTCCAGCCTCCGCCACAGCCTTGCTGGGTGTTCTTGGGCAAGTCTCCCTCCCTCTCTGAGCCTCGATCTCTCAGTAAGGAAATGAGCAGAAGGACACTCACACCCCCCTGCTTCATGACCAGTGTGTGGGGGATGTACTTTGACCAAGCGAACCCCCATTTCTAAGCTGGAAGGGGGTCTGGCGCAGAGCCAGCCTGGGGGCTGAATGCAGCGATCCCTGACGGCGGCCTCCCATGGGCAGGCTGTGGACACAGCCCCCACCTGCGCCTTGCAGGAAACTACTGCAGCGTCACATTCCTTCCACCCCTGGTGACACTGAGTCACCCTGCAACCCACCTCGCAGTGTGGTGACCACATTTCCTCTGTGGGGGGAGGAGCTGTCATGTGCACACGCAGTCCCTGATGCCGCTAAAACAAAATGGGCCTGAAATCCCACCCTCAGAGCACATCTCTTCCCTGTTACCACGGGCATCCCCTGCCGCGGGGGCACAGGGAAGCCACTGATGGGGGGTTCCCAAGAGCAGGAGGCTGGAGGAGGCGAGAACACTGGCTTGTGAACTTTGGGGGTCCTCAGGGAACTGGGTGGGGAGAGAACAAGGAGCTGTGAGGAGCAGTGCCCACATCTGACAGGCACCATCTCCCACCAGGGGCTGCAGGGGCAGCTCAGGCTCAGAGAGACTGGTGGGTGGGGCTGACTTACCTGGTCCATCTGGTCAACTCAGGGAGGGGGCTGGGAGGTCACCCCCTCGGGGACACTCAGAGGCTGGGGTAGGCCCCAGCAGCACCCTCCCAGGACGCAGGCACACCAGGATGGAGGGGCGCAGCAGAGCCCTGCAACCTTGCGGTGCAACATAGGACTGCAGGGGGTTCTGGGGCTCAGGACAGAGGTCCCAGACTCAGACAAACCTGGATTCAGATCCTGGCTCTGCCACTGATGGCGGGGAGCTGCGACCAAGTTGCTTATCATGCCTCAGTTTCCTCGCCTGTACATTGGGCCCAGCCTTACAGGCTGTGACTATTAACAAATAAAGCTCTTAGCCAAGGGGCCTGAAGTCAGCCCGCGAGACAGACTGGCTGTCGTTGTAAGTGTCCGATCTCTGACTGCCAAGAATCCCCACTCTATATTGGCCTCAATCGATTCTTCCATCAGAATCACCCGATAGGAAATCACACCTTTTCCTGGGAACTGTCCTTTCCTTGAATTTCCCTGGAGGGGAGCGGGGACCGGGCTGAGAGAACGGAGGGACAGTGCGTATTGCAAAGACATATGCATTTTAAAGAAAGACCACACATAAGACGGGCACTTCTTTACCCGGACGGATGGACTGCTGATCGGGGCGTGCAGCCAGTGCAGAACAGACGGGGGTCATTCACCTCCGTGATGGAGATACAGCCACTCTCACTCTTTGGGGGCAGTTGTGTCCCATGAAGTCACCATGAACACTGAATTAGCAAATTCTGAGCCATTGCCCCAGGGGAAGCACAGGGGTAGGTTCCTGCCAACCTCTGATCACATTTTTGTCAGCGGATCAACACATCACCTCGTTTTGTGTGTTTCTGTTCAGAGACGCCTTATTTGGCATGTGTCGTGGATTCATTAATCCTGAACTCACGACCAACAGCGCATGTAACTCGGGCCTGAACGAGCTTGTCTAACACACGTGTCCTTTGTGAGGCCCTGCTCAGCCTTCTGCTTTTACAAACACTGGACAGCACTTCAGTACTAAGCGTGGTGGACCTTTCAACAGCAAAACCATCAACAGGAGGCCTAAAAGTGTGAGACACGTGGCACTCGCTAGACCACGACAAGGACGCTTGTTTGAAGTAAGAACTGGGCCTCCTCAGGCGGCCTCCGGTGGGGACGTGTGTGTCAGGAGATTCACATTTTTCCTTACTCAGCTACTTGGGCAAGTGACTCCCCAGGCACTACAGTTTGGGGGTAACAAACGCATTTTGGTAAGTAGGTGAGTTTACAGCTTCTGAATCTGTGTGTACTGAGGATGGACTGCAAATGTCCCTTCATTAGGCTGGCTCCCCTCGTGGACACCTGGACACAGACCCTGGTCTCAGAGCAGGGCTCTCTTCCGACACTGGGAGCTGCTGTGTCATTTGAACTTGAACCCACAGCACACTCCCCGTGGTCCAGGCCAGGCGGCCAGTTCATCAGCGACTGTTTAGCTGCAGAGGCTGCCCGGCTGCCACGCTGGTCAGTTCCTGTCAGAGGCAGAGTTTCTATTTGACTGGGAAAACAGAGGAAAATATCTGCAGCAGCTTTGGGGGAGCCTCTGCCAGCCCTGAAACCTCGAGGTGTCCTGAAAGCCACTCACCCTGGCTTCCCCTCATTTGTGTCATGAGCAGGTCACACAATCTTAAGTTTTTATGAAGAGCCTACTGTGTGGGGGCTGCTGCGCCACACACTTCCTTACACTGAGTGGGGTTCTGTATGAACGGAGGAAGCAATGATCAGGGCAGGGAGCCAGCTCCAGGTTTCACAGAAGTCAGGATAGGCCTGGGAAAGGATGGGGGTACACATGAGGATGCCCCCTACAGCCTCCAGGTTGGCTCGTGGCCAAAGGGGCGAGTGGAGTGGACTCAGAGGTATGGAGAAAGAGCCATTCAGAAGACGAAGGACTACATTCCTCAAGCATCTAGTGTGAGTTGGACTCTGTTCAAGCTCCTTACATGGACACATCAACAGCATTATGAATTAGGCATTATTGGCACCCCATTTTACAGGTGAGAAAACGGAGGCACAGAGTGGAATGTGAACTCTGACAGTTTGATCCAACGCCCGCACCATAACCCCTACGCTGTTCTCTTCCACCTCTCAACGTCCACATGTCCAGATAGCCATGCTGGGCCACAGCAGCCATCCTCCCCTGGGGAGACAAAGGTTGGGTGAGCAGGAGGAAATAAAGGTGGCCTCCTTGGCACCATGGTGCTCACCCCATCAGCACCAGGTCTGTCCACTCTCCCTCCTAGATACACCACCGTGGGGCTGCTTCTCCTGGTCCCTGCTGCCGAGAGCCTAGGCCAGGCCAACATCCCTGAACCCCTGGATCCCTGCAGTAGCCTCCTTCCACTCTCCCCATATGCCTCCCGCCCCCCCGACCCCATGTGCTTCTCCACACAGCAACCTGAATGCAAGCCAGCCCATGTGGTTCCCCACGCAAAACCCTATACTCTACGCAAATGTTCGCAGCTGCTTTCTTTGTAATTGCCCCAAACTGGAAACAACCCAGATGTGCCGCGGTGGCTGATGGCTAAGCAAACTGCGATGTGCCCACGGAGGACATTCTCTCAGCAATAACGGAGCACCACCCTGAGACGCACAGGATGAACGGGTCCCCGATGCATTCAGCGAAGTGAGGGGGCCGGGCTCACAAGGCGACTTTCACGTGGCTTTCTCAGAAAAAGGTAGAACGTAAGGATGCAGAAGTGAGTGACTGCCAGGGTTTGGGGGGCCCGGCGGGGGCTGACGAGAAAAGAGCACAGTGGGAAGTGTTCAGCTGCAATGTGCCCCCAGCTGAACTGCAGGACCAATTCATATGCCCTGCTTCGCCCTTGGACTCAAACTCCCTGGGATGGCGATGGAGCTCAAGGAAATAGTGTCAAACCCTAGACCCGCATAAGTTTTCAGGAGCTTCTTTTAAAACCGAGGGGACTTGGAAAGATGTTGACATATATCTATGCCAACCACAACCACTAAAATGATCATAATATGATTTCAACACCAAAGACGGGAGGCAGGTACCATATGTCCACAGCATTCCATGTAAAAACGTGCATAGGAAATAACAGTAAGAAAAGAGGAACGCAAATTCACACATACACAGATCACAGCTGTGCACATAAACACTGAATGGAGTAAACATGTACTTGGACAAAGACAGCACCCTTGTTCGATGCCTTAAATGTTGCTGTTTTTGTGGGTGTGTGTATGAACATCAGGCATGTAATGCTATTTTTTTTCTGAAAATCAATAACACACAGGCACACACACATCCCATATACACACACGCAGTCATCAGCCTCCAATGGGTCTCACAGCCCAGAGAGCTAAGACCGTCCTCTCATGTAACCATGGCAACAACCCTGTGAGGCAGGGATCATGGCTCCACTTGGCAAAGGAGGAAGGAGAGGAGGATGGAGGTGTCCTGGCAGGTACAGGTGCTGTGACTGGCCCAGGGTTGCCCAGCACTAAGTGGGAGAGCAGCCCCGTGGGAGAAATCCAAACGTTCCCACGGGTAGCTGAGCGGGACCCTCACGCACAAAGAACCTTCCTCCCTGTCCCCAAAGCGGCTTCTCGGGACTCCCAGCTGGTGCTTCCCCACCTTCCTGCTTTGTGCCTTTCTCCTGTCTGGGTCACCTTCCTCGTCATATGCCCGGTTTCAGCTGTTAGCATCCTATTCATCCTTCGAGACCCCTTCCAGGTGCCACCTCTGCGAGGGAGTCTTTCCTGCTTGGCGCTGGTGAGTGCCAAGGCGCCTCGGCACGTTTTCATACAGTGCCCTGCACTGCAGTTATGTGTACGTCTCTCATCTTATCTCTGGTAAACCGGAAACTCCTGCTTGTTCAACAAATGTCCAGTGGATGGGTGGAGGGATGGGTGGTTGGGTGGGTTGGGTAGATGGTGGATGGAGGGAGAGGGGAAGGAAGGGAAGAAGGGAGGGAGGAAGAGAGGGACGGAGGCATTTGGATAGATGGGCATATAGCTGTATAGAGGGTGGGTGAGGATGGCTGAGAAAGACATGATTTGAGAGAAGAGTCTCTGGATATATTTTAGATGAATGCTCTGTCGAAAATGTCAGGATCAGGGAAAAGGGAGCATAGCTGTCACCACAGGTGGACATCGAGTGCGGCGGTGAATCGCAGTGGGTACAATCTCTGACACTGACTGAGACGAGGCAGCGGGGACGAGGAGGCCGACAGCTTGCTCCCTTAGCCGGAGGCGCCAGGGTGTAAATTTCAGAAGCAAAGTCCTTCATTTCGTTGGTTCTGGAGGTGGCTGGCCCGGGAACAAGTTAGCCTGGGCCAGAGTTTCTCCGCTGCCACTGGGGTTCACACTCTTTCTTGGGGGCTGTCCCTCCCCACACATTTCTTCCAGAAAACAGGCCCTTGGCTCAGCCCTGACACCTCCTAGTGAATGTCAGTCAAGGAGTCAGGCTGCTGCTTGGCATCTGAAGTCCCATCTCTTACCTAAGGAATAAAACGTCCTTGGCTTTGACCAAGACCCCAGGGTCAGGGATGCAATGGGGCCGCCTTGGCCTTCGTGGGGGAGGGTGAGGGGGACAGCAGGCAGCCCTGCACACACCCACGAGGCACCCACTGGGCCTTCTCTTGAGCCCCTGGGTGTGGGGGCAGCAGCTGGGAGACTCAGGCTGCCTGGCCCTGGGCGGAGGGTGCAGGGGCCTGGCCCTCAGGGGATGCAGTTGCCCCACAGGATGTGGCCTGAGTGTGCTGCTACCTCTGTGCACACGCTGCTGGCGGGGACAGGGCTTGACCACAACCACCCCCTGCGCCAGTTCTTCTAAAAGGGAACTGACACTCTAGGGCGGGCGGCTTGCTGTTCAAACACGTACCGGCTGGGGTAGGGGCGCCCCGGGAATGATTGGCCAGGTGAGGGCAAGGGGTTCCATGTTGTTTGGAAGCTCCTGACCACAGAGTGGTCTCAGCCGCTGGGGAGCCTCCTCCAAGTGCCACCCACGTGGATGGGGGGGGGGCGACTGAGGCTGCACAAGGGCATATGGCAGGCGGGGCAAGCTGGAGGCTGAGGCCACGACTGCAGCTTCTGGATTCTTCTATCAGAGGCCACACAAGTATGGAGTCGGTAAGGCCCTCCTCTCTGCCCTCTGGACGCAGGGGCAGAGGGAAGGGCTCCTCTGTGCTCCCCCACCTCGTTCTTCGCCTTCAAGGCGGAGGGAAGGGACTGGTTTTGCTGTAGAGTGTATGTGTGTGCATGTGTGCATGCATGTGTATGCGTGTGCATATGTATGCATGTGCATATGTTTATATGTGTGCATGTGTGTGCATATGTATGTATGTGTGTGCGTGCCTGAGTGGGGGCAGCAGAGGCATACCTTGCCATCGAGCCCCCACCTGCGCAGGGACCGGCTGGCTCTCTTGGGGCAGCACCAGGTGTGCAGTGGGGGGCCCAGCCCATGTGGCAAGGAGTCTTTCTGCAGCCTTAGCCTCCCTGGCAGGCCCTCCCTTGGAACTTGTCCCTGCAGCCCTGACAGGGACGGCCTTCCAGCCAGGAACCCTGCGACACGAGGCTGCTGGGACCGCTTCTGCGTCTCCACGGCTCCCACGCAAAACAGCCAGATCCATCCCACTCTGAGAGCCCCGCCAACATCCCCTTCCCCACCTGGCATCGCCCGGCCACTCCCACCAGGAAGGCAGGGCCTCTCCCCAACGCAGGCTCTCCAGCCAACACACTGTCTTCAGAGCTAGTTTTTCAAAGCTACCCGCCCCCCCCCCCAGCAGTGAAAACAACCATTTCCTTGCAGGCATGGGCCAGGGTAATGGCCCGTCTCCTTTCTAGGTCTCCGTCTCTCGTGAAAGCATACCCATATGTTTCAGACTGTTCCATGGGCTGAAGGAGATGGCTGCTGCCTCTGTGAAGGGCGCTTCCATCCCTGAACTCCACGGCTGCCCTAGGGTACCAGGTCCCACTGCTCGCTGGCCATCATTCGGGGAAGCACCGAATGTCAGGCCCAGCGGGACCTCAGACATCACTGAGTTCATTTTAACAGGGAAACTGAGGCCCAGAAAGGAAGGCACCTGCTTTCCAGAGCACAATCCCGAATCAGCAGAGACCTCACAGAGGCCCTCCGACCCCTGACGTCCTGCGGCATGCGAGTCCCCAGGCATCTTGCGACCAGCACAGAGCGATACAACTGCCGACTCCCGCTGCCAGGGACAGGGAGGTGCGGGGAAGGGGGTCCGAGATGGGTAAGGTCCACGGGGGCAACCAGCGCAGTGTGCTCCCGACTCTCCTTCAGCGACCTTGTATTTTGCTAAAAAGACGTTAAAAACGAACAACCACCATCAACTCACCCAATCCCTTCATAAAAGAAAAGACCTAATCTCGGAATAAAGCACAGTTCTGCCCAAGAAAAGATAGTTTGGCAACCTTGGCTGGATGCACACCACATTTACACACACACACAATAACGACATCTGCTTAAGCTCTCAGGGACCACAGGCCTGCATCTGGGACCTGCCGACCCCGCAGGGTTCCCCCAGAACCTGCACACCCAGCGGACCCCATTCTTTCATCTGAGGACGCAGTGTCCATCCATGAGCCGGCTTCCCCTGCTCCCAGCCTCTCTCCCAAAGAAGTGAGGGAGCTCAGCTGACTGAGGGGGTGAGGGGAACACAACTGGGAGTGGGGGCTACACAGGGTCTCCACTCAATTCCCTAGGAAGCCAGCAAGACTGGGGGAGGGGGTGCTTCACCGCCCAATCCTGGGCCCCACCCTTCCAGGCCCCACCCCAAGATCTGGGCTGCCTTGCCAATGATTTCAAGGGTTCAGGGGCTTCCAGACATAAAAGAGAAGGCTCCGAGGCGATTTTAAAAATGCCATTCAGTATGTCCTCCTCCTCCAACATTCACTGAGTGCCAACTGCATGCAGGACAGGAAGATATTGAACTGAAAGACCTGGTCCCTTTAATTTGTAAGTTTATAATCTAAGCAGGAAGATACGATATTAAAGGGGTTTGGCTTCTCTAAAGTTGCTAGGCAAATAAACAGTCCATGTGAAAAGGTTTTTGAGGATTCAAAGAGGAGAAATCTCTGAGCCGGGGGATGGCAAGCTTCCTGGAGGAGGTGGCAGCACTGTGTGCCTGTGGGCCATTCTGCATGCTGGAGAGCAGAACAGTGAAGCTGTACATTGGTTTCATGCAGGACTGGAGTGGGTAGGAAGGGCAGGGATTCCTTCAGGGGTCTGTTTTTAATACGAGATTGTGGCACCTAAGCATGATTAGGGGGCCGTGGGAGGGGGGGTGGGCATACTCCTTTATTCATCTGGCCTGGAGTAGCTGTCATCTGTCTCTATCAGCAAAAACCATGCCACCAGAGGGTTCATGGGGAGGGGGAGGAACGGAGGGGAGATCAACAGTTGAGAAAAGTCATTAAAGTTGTGATTTCCACCTTTAGCTCCACCTTAAAATGCTCACGTTCTGGACACCCCTGGGTTGCATGATGAACAGGCAGGTTCAGGGTAATAGTTATATCAGCCAGGAGTTCTAGAGTTGGCAATCAGAACAGCACTGACCGTCTCTAAGCCGACTTGCCTAGAATGAGGTGACTCCTGGCTCCTTACTTGACTCTAAAGGTGACTTCCTAATGGGGGGCAGATAGGGGAGGAGCCACATGGGGGCTTTACAGGGCCCAGAGTGCAGGCCTGAACTGTGAGCCTGCAGGCCAGAGTTTCTTTTAGGGTGTGGAAGGGGGTGGGTCTTCCAGTTGAGTACCAGCCACGAGCACCGGGGAGCATTAGCCCCCAAAAGCAAAGAGGCCCAGGTCAGTGGGCAGAGCTGGAGCTGGGAGCTGGGTCCCTGAATTCATCACTGGTCCCTGTTGCTGGGGCAGCCCCTGGCAGACCCCAGATTCAGGAGCCCAGAGTTCTAGGCCCAGCTCTACCCCGGGCTCCTAAGACCTTGGGTAAGGCACTTCCTCTTTGGGGGACCCCATTTCCTGGTTGTTACATTTGGGGATTGGATTAGGTCTGTGATGACCACATTTTTTCTGAGAGTGGAATCCTTTTACACATGAAATCTTAAGCAGGCCCTCAATTTATCAAGCATATGAGAGTGTGGGCTCTCAGCATTCACACCCTCAGCGACCCCTGCACAAAATTCAGCACCCAACCCTTAAGCTGTTCTCTGCGCCCCCCCCCCATCCCGCCTCCCATCCCAGAGGCATCCTGGGTGCCTTGGCCTCTCCCACCTCCCCTCCCATCCATGAGCACATCCTGTGCTCCAGCGTCCACATTTCCACTCCCACTCCGTCCCTGCCTCCAGTCCTCCGCCCTGGCCTCCACCCCCCACAGGAGCCTCCCACAGTCTTGTCCTCAGCACAGCCCACACCAAATCAGGTCACCCCTCTATGCAAACCCCATCCATGGGCCTGGCTCACTTGGTCCCCAAAGCCTTTCCCCCACTTTATCAGCCTTCATCTGTCCTCATGACCACACTCCAGTCCTCCCACAGCTCCTGACAGGCCAACCACATCCCCAGGTCTCGCCTCACTCTCCCTACCTCCTTCAGGCCTCTGACAGATGCCGCCTCCTCAGAGCGGACTTCCCTGACCACCTGCTTCAGGACAGCCCCTTATTGTGACTTCCTGTCTCTTCCTGGGAATGTCAGCAGCAAGGGGGCAGGGTCTTGGCTAAACGCCGGGCCCCGCCCATACCGCATGCAGACACTGTCTGTTGAATGGACCTTGCGTGAATCAGCAGAACCCTGAAAGGAGGGAGAAAGTGTCTGAGCTCACGGCACTGGGCATCCCGTCTGCATTTTCTTTGTCCCCCGTTGACATTTTCAACCAGAGGTAGACAGAGCTTGCTTGCCAAGACCCTCACACTCCTGTTCCAGGGGGCCAACCCCCAAGGGACACCCTCAGAGTCCCTGGGGGTTGAGGGTAGGAGACATTCCCCCGCTGTCTGAACATCCATTTCCCACCCCCAAGAAGGAGGGGGCTTTGGGAAGCTGAGGACCAGGGACCGGCTGGCATGGGGGTGGCCCAGGGAGCAGGGGCTGCGCTGCACCCGAGAGCCGAGAGCCGCCTTCTGGTTCCTGAGAGACAGAAGGATTGTGCTCCTGAAGGGAGAGCAGGCTCTCGATTGGTAGATGTTAGAAGGAGGCGGACTGCAGCTCAAGTTCAGGAATTCCCTTCCTAGGTAAGCTGCCTGTCGAGTGGTGGCAAGCTCCCTGTTACTGGGCCTTTCAGAAATGTTGCCAAAGGGATTCTTGTACCTTGAGCATGTCAAACTCGAGGCCCATGGGCTGCATGCCTTGGTTTATTTGGCCCGTGTTAGCCTTCGAGTTTGACATGCTTGCTGTACCTGGTGCAAGGCTAGAGATAGGATCTAGGAACCCTTCCAACTCAAAAGGGCCTCTTAAATAAAGCAACATTTTCAGCAACAAACCAATATTCATCTGACCCTTAGGATGTGCCAGGCACTGTTCTAAGAAGACCTGACAAGATCCTGGAGCCTCCTTCACCCCCATGGCACCCCCGCACCCTGCCGGGTCCCTGGTCGGGGTCCTCAGCTGAGTTTGCGTGCTAACCCTTAGCTCACCCAATCCTCATAACAATCCTATGAGTGGGTACGATTATCATCGCCAACGTACAGATGCGGCGAAGGCCAGGTCCTTTGCCCAAGGTTACACAGCTGGCAGAGGGGTTGCACTCGACAAAAATAATAGTAGGAACAATAACGAAGGCCAAGGCACAAGGCTCTTTTCTGCATTATCTCATTTAATCCTCGAAGACAACTGTAAGGGGTAGTTATTACCCATTCTATAGATGAGTTAACTGAGGCGCAGAGAGGTTAAGTAACAGGCCACTAATGAACAAAGAAAGGCAAGAGGAAGTGGGTCAGGCTAAGGCACCCCTGGGAGGAAAATGGGAAGCTGGA
>PVJC01007234.1:0-52157 GCA_004026665.1 Murina feae | reverse complement strand
CCAGCCCTGGCCATGCTCAAAAAAGAGAACAACATGCTGGGGAGGGCAAGAGTCTGAGAGATCATCATAGAGGGGGTGCCTGCTCCAAGCCTCCACGGTGTGCCTGGGGGCAGGCCCCCGGCAGGTAGACACACACAGGAGGACTGCTCCGAGCCTCAGATGCGGCTGGGGGCAGGTCCCCAGTGGCGACACACACACACACATACACACACACACACACAGAAGGCACCTGGCAGACTGGGGCCATCATAGGACATCCACTGAGGGGTCCCAGACTGTGAGAGGGCTGAGGGACTCCCTCCACCCTGAGTGCACAAATTTTTGTGCACCGGGCCCCTAGTTGTAAATAAAATCAATTATATCACATATCTTACAGTATTAATGGTCAATAATAAAAAGGTTTTCAAAGAAAGAATACATAAATTAAATTGTATAATGTTTAAAAAGCACTTCACAACTATTTTTTAAACTTGTTATAAATCAGGCAAGATCCTTGTAGATGTTCTCCTTTTAGTATTTTATACAATATATATGAAACATGAGGTAACATGACTTTTTTAACTTCACAAAGTTAGTTAATGGTATTACAAGAAATATGAACTCCATCTAACTGTTTCTAAGGCCAAAGCTAGTATTAGTTAATAGGGAAACTCATTCAACTAATTAATATACATGCCAGACCACCTGAATATAAAGTATTCAAATATGTAAAACATAACACAATGAACACATATATTATTTATGTCATTTTAATTACAATAAAGATAATTTATAAATTGTATACATGATCTATATGACAATATTATTTGAAGACTCAGGCTTGTAATAATTAAAGATATTATTGAACAAATAAGAAGTTGTTGTGGATAAATCATTTTGTGGTAGGTAAAAACAATAATTAGGAATGAAAAAAAAAGCTGATTAGCTTTCTCTACTCCTCTCCCAGAAAAAAAAGTCAGTGTTACATTTCTACATGCATGTTGATGAGAAATTAAGCAGGGCCATGCTGGAACCCAAACTAATGTAGGAAGGGTTGCTCAGTGCTACAAATGACCAGGGACATGCCAATCAAAACCACAATGATTTATCCTTCCACATCTATTAGGATGACTGTTGTCAAAAACACAAAATTTAATTATTGGTGAGGAGATGCAGAAATTAGAACTCTTGTACTCTGTTTGTTAGAATGCAGTATGGTGCAGCCATTATAGAACACAGTATGAAGTTTCCTAAAAATTAAAAATAGAAAAACCATGTGATCAAGCAATTCCATTTTGGGGTATTATCTCTCCCCAAAATTTAAATCAGGAACTTGAAGAGATAGTCACACTCTCATGCTCACTGTAGTGCTATACAAACAGCCAAACTGTGGAAATAACCTGAACATCCATTAGCAGGTGAATAGATAAAGCAAATGTAGTTTGTGCATACAATGGAATATTATTCAGCTTTTAAAAAGGAAGAAATCTTTTAAATCTGCACATGAATGAACCTTGAAGACATTATGCTAAGCGAAGTAATCCAGTCACAGAAGGACAAATACTGCATGATTCCATTCATATGAGGTATCTAAAATAGTCAAACTCAGAAGCCAATAATAGAATGGTGGTTGCCAGGGATGTGAAAGGGGGAAATAGTTTCTAATTGATTTATACAAAATTTCAGTTTTGCGAGACAAATAAATTTTAGAAAAACAACTTTGTGTCTGTAGATAACATGGCATTGTACATTTAAAATATGCAAAGATTTGTAGAGCTCATGTCAAGAGTGTTAATTAAAATGAAGAAACAAAAGAAAAGAATGTAGAATGAATGAAAGGAATAGGAGGTAGAGAGTTAGTTTTAGGGAGGTAATATCCCAAATATGGTAGTTGGATCTTGCAAAGATAGTAGGGAGCAACACCTGCTTGCTCACAAAGTTTAGAGACGATGGAATTACCTCAAAGAAAACGTTGTGTGGTGCTATTAGAACAGCTGACACTAGATTCTGTGGCTTTCAACCTAGGCAGAACTACTCTCATTAAAAGTTGGTCACAGTTAAGGGAGCCACCCACTCTCAAGAATTTTGCTGGCTTGGACATTACTCCCATAGTGGTGTGAATCAATGTAGAAGGATCAACCCCCAGTGTTCTAGAACATTTAAGACTTTCACTGGGAATTTCCCCAGAACTTGTGGGGCAGAAAACAGCAAATTATTCAATTTCTCACAAGTACATAAGGGAATGATTGGAACTGATTACAATGGAGTTACAGGGGGGAAAAAAGTAATTTATTTCTTGCCCTCCAGTATGGCTCTTGCAAATTCATGCTTTTTGAACATTTAAGGTAAATATCCTATCTAATAAAGATAGAATATGCAAATTGACAATCACACCATCACAAAGATGGTGACACCCATAGCCACATGATGGTGGCACCTAGTCCCCTAAGCCTGCTGGAGTTTCCCAGTCATTTAGCCCCACTGGGAGTGGCAGGCCTGCAGTACAGCCACTCCTTGCTCTTACCACCAGAGTTCCACCGTCCTTTCAGCCCAGCTGGAAGGGGGGGCAGCAGGTACACGGTGTAGCCAGACCCACCCTCAGACCCCCAGCCACCCAGGGCCAGTCTGTGGCACAGGCAAACCTCAGATGGCAGCTGCCCAGGGCTGCCCAAGGCTCATGTAACCAGGGCCGGCTGAGGCTTGCACTGCCAGCAGTGGCAGCAGCAGAGGTGTGATGGGGGCGTCACCTCCCCCCTGATGGCCAGGTTGCCTCCCATCCCTGAAAGTTCGCAGACTGTGAGCAGTCTGGGCTGAGGGACTCCCCCTCCAGTGCATGAATTTTCATGCACTAGGCCTCTAATGGAAATATAATTAGCCATATTTGTGGTTGAACTTGAGAAATATTATCATGGTAGGATTCTGTTTGTAATCACTATAGCCATTAAAATAATCTTATATTCCACTCCAAATATTTCTGAGAGGATTGGAATAGATGTCCAACTCACTTCTTGGCTATCATTTATGATGTTAGAATTAGATATGTTATTTGAAACAGACTAAAACATAATGTGCTGAATGAGACAGGAGAAGGGGTATGGGAAGATCAATAAAATTTTATTGATCCCAAGAAAATAATATAACTAAGTTATCTAATGATAGGTATGTAATCATCTAATCCAAAGTAGATTACAGTTCATAAATTTGTAAGCTTTTCTTAGTTTAATTTCCCAATCTATTTTTTTTTTAACTACTCAGAATGGCTCTAGCCAGTTTGGCTCATAGGATACATCATTGGCCTGCAATCCAAAAGGTCCCATGTTCCATTTTGGTCAAGAGCACATGCTTCAGTTGCAGGCTCCTCCATGGCCCTGGGCCCTGGTCAGGGGCATGCAGGAGGCGACCAGTCAATGTTTTTCTATCACATTGATATTTTTCTCTGTCTTTTCCCCTCTCTAAAAAATCAATGGAAAAACATCCTTGGGTGGGGCTTAAACACACACACACACACACACACACACACACACACACACACCTCAGAATGAATTTTTTATTGACGTTTTAATTAAACGACATTAATAGATTAAAACCATCAAATCTGAAGAATACTATGAGCAACTAACAGTAACAGACTAATCCAAAAATACTCTCATGATTAGAAAGAGATTCATAGTTAATTGAATGGGCATAGGAAGCAAAGATAAATAACGCAACTGTGTATGAGAAATGCTTAACTACTACCTCCTCTGCTTTAAGTATCCCTAGTGAATCATTAAGGACCTTAACTTTATGTTCTTAACCTTTTCTTAATGTTCATGCATTCTGTACTGATCCATTTTTAATGTTATTTAAATGGATCCCATACTAAGAAAACACATTTTAACATAAAATCACTTTATACTAGGAAAATTGTTTCCCAATAAATGTTGGTGCTACCAGAACTAATGTCAAAAGCATCATTTCCATTGAGCACACATATAGGACAATATAAATTCCATTTTATTAGATTACCTAAGGTGTAACTTTAAATCATGTATACTAGTAAAATCAGACAAAAAAGAAATTATATTTCTGAAACAGTTATAAAATCTCCCAATCAAAATTTAAGAAAATAAAATTCAAATATACTTATCTATAAGAAAATAAAATATTTGTTTTGACAAAGAAGGGGGAATTATTTTTATCATAACCCAAGAGGTTATCACTAGAAATATTACAACTTGGTCATTGCTGTGCATAAAAAGTTAAGTTTTTATATTTTGTTTATTTTTTTATTCAAAGATATTATATAATTATTATAAACTAGAGGCCTGGTGCACAAAATTTGTGCATCTGGCTCTCAGCCCTGCCTGCACACTCTCACAATCCAGGACCCCTCGGGGGATGTAGCATTGTGCCAAGTGGCAGACAGCCGGGGAAGAGCCAGAACCAGGACCGGGCACTGCAACCACTCGCACTCATCCTGGCCCGCTGCACCTGCTGCCACTGCTCAGTAATGCTGCCATGGAGGTGAGAGAGGCTCCCACTGTCGCAGCTGCAGTGGCACTGGCTGAACATCACTCCCCCTGTGGGAGCTTGCTGACCACCAGGGGGCAGCTCCTGCCTTGAGCATCTGCCCCCTGGTGGTCAGCATGCATCATAGCGACTGGTTTAAGAGTCGTTCCAGTCATTCTGTCTTAACAATTGCTTAGACTTTTATATACAGAGATGGATTAAAGAACATCTATCCTCTACATTTTCAGGCTGAAGACACCTTGAATATAAGATAGAACCCTATTATTCTATATCATTTCTAGCATATATTTGTACAGAATAAATGTTTCTCTGAATAGTTGCAGTTTTTCAAAATATATTTTTTATCAATTATAGAGTGGAAAGGAGAGGGAGAGAGAGAGAGAGAAACATCAGTAATGAGAGAGAATCATTGATCCTGAATGCCCCACACTGGGGATTGAGCCCGCAACCAGGGCATATGTCCAGACCAGAAATTGAGCCATGACCTCCTGGTTTGCAGGTTAATGTTCAACCACTGAGCCATGACAGCCAGGCTACTGAATAAATGTTTTTATCCATTTGTAGTATTTATTATTTCCAATATTCCTAATAATCTTACCTCTACTCCCCATCAATCTGTCACTCCTATCTGCCTTTTCAGTATATTGTTACTGTACATCAGCAGTTTCTTGTAGTTCTGCTATAAGTACCTCATTGTCTTTTTCCAATAAGAAATAACATCTAACACAGAGATGAATTCAAATTTTGTAAGGCCTGAAGCTGATGCAATTGTAATAAATTATCTAACATTATGGAGATACTAGTTATATTAGATACAAGTGAATATTCATTAAAAAGACAAAAGAAAACACAAAACATTACAAATGTTAAAAACCTGATTAGCACCACAAACATGACATTGCTTAGAAGCTTCATGTAAGGGGCCAGTACAATTGATGGGGAAGACCTGAGACTTAAGTTTTATTAGTGTCATAATTTATCCATTCTGATCTTTCTTCTTCTTCTTTTTAATCCCGTATAATTAACCTCAGATTCTTAACTCTAGTGATTGAACCCCATCATGTAAGACACCCAGCTTACAGTGCCTCACATACCATTCTCTAAACCTTAGCTATGTTTCTTCTCAAGGCTTAATCTCTTCCCCACAACTCTCCATCAGTGAAGTAGCTCCTAAGTTTGCATTATGGAAGGGTCTGGTGGAGGATCACTCACTGGTGGAGGATTAACACTGAAGACCCAATGAGTTTCTGTGACTTTTCAAAAGCCACAGAGAAAAACAAACTGATGAGAAAGATTGGCCCAGATGCTGGGAGCCAGACATCTGACCCCTATGCCGCGATTCTGTTCATGAATATATTTTCAGTCTATATTAATAGACCATGGAAATTGCATGAACAGATTTTCAATTGTATGCATGTTCATAGGTTTTAATCAGAGCATGAGATTTACTGATTAATATACAGTTAACAAAAAAATTAGAAATATTTATTTTTTGTGAAAGGGAAGTGTCCACGGGGCACCCCACCCCCATCCCTGCTGCCCCACCGGCTCTGA
This sequence comes from Murina feae, assembly GCA_004026665.1. Lineage (NCBI taxonomy): Eukaryota > Metazoa > Chordata > Mammalia > Chiroptera > Vespertilionidae > Murina > Murina feae. The sequence goes on along the minus strand of PVJC01007234.1, from coordinate 46,112 downwards.
CTCCTGCAAGGGCCGAAATGGACCTTCTCCCCCGTGGAGGCCTCCAACACTTACTAAGGAATCCGTGAGCTGGGCCTTTGGAGAAAATGTAGGGAGAGGCTGAGAGAGCCTACGCAGCACTGAGGTTGGGTCTGAGACCCTAGAACAATTTTAAAAGATTAGCCAAAACTACAGTTTTACAGTGAAAAGGTCATATAGTTATATTATAAATGGCTTAATCACTTCAGGCATTTTCACCTATTTTTTACTTATTTAGATCTGATATTTCAAATAATATGCCATTATAGCAGGTACCTCTGGTATTTCAAGACACCCTTACAGAAAGCCTAAAATTTATAAGATAGATTAATAGTCATCTATGAAAATATCTGTCCTCAACAAAACAGCTCCTATAGCTAAGTTAGTGCTGCATAGTTAACAAAGTACACACAATACGTCAGCATCTTTCACACACACTGCTAACCCTGCAAGACAGGTGAGATAGGTTGAAACCTCTTAATTGTATAGATGACACAAAAGGAGTCTCAGAAACGTAAGTAACATGCCTAATGTCATGAAAATGGCACTGATTCAGAGTCTTCCGATTCCAAGTTGAGTGTTGTTTCCATTATAAATAATCTATGTGCCTCTAGTTCAGAATGCAGACATGACCATGGTCGGTTGCCAAGCATGTACAGATATGGGGGACACAGAGTTCAAGCTTAGTAGAGCAAATGTTCTTCTCACCATCAAAGACCTCCAAAGTGAAGGTAAGCACAGCCTTTTCACCACTTACTAGCACATGCAACACCACGGTAAACACTATGTTTCTGAATAATGTTTCTGAAACATTATTTCTAATTCTGATAATTTTGCAAAGACTACTATTATCCCAATTTCCTAAGGAGAACACCAAGACACCAAAAATTAAACAAATTATCCACACATTAACTGCCGGAGCTGAATTTAAATGTTGATATTGATATACCAGACTTTAAAAACATTTTCTCTATATATCAGAGATGCTATAGCATTTGTAGTTGGAGATTTGGTATGAATATTAGAGTGTTCACCATCCTTGCTTTAAAAATAACCATTCCAAGTTCATCCACATGTTCTATGGCTTATTGATTAGAAAAATTCAGAAATTTAACTACTAAAGCAGAATCACCAGAACATACATAAATATTTCAAGGTGTGTCACTCTTGTTGATAAAACCAATAAAATGAAAAGTTGGGAGTATTACACATACTAAAATGTGTATATCAGGTCAATTATTTAGTTTTCTTTATGTTCTTATCAGAAATATTATAACTCAAACATGCTTTTCTTCTGATAAATTTCAAAATAAATCTTTGCCTTGGTAGGATAGCTAATCATCAATATCCTGACAAAGTTAAGTATGATCGCTGCATCCTAATAATAATATATTACAACCTACAAGTCCAGGTACCCAAATTTTATATTTTCTTCCCAGAAGATAGTTACCTAAATATTTATTAGGAAACTTTTGTATTAACATAAAGTATGATCTTGTGTCATGTGTACCTAACATACCAACTTGCGGGAATTGTGAGAAATCTCATGCTAATTACCAATCCGTACCTGATTATCCCCCTGGAACAAGAACAAGGAAGCTCACTCATCTGTGTGGTGTGTTTCTTGATCGCCAACCTTGATCACTGCCATGCCATCTGTAACATATGCCAAAAAAGCATAAGCAGAAATAGAGACTTTCTTGCCTAGGAACATTCTCCCTTAAGTTACACAGGAGTGTGTCTTCTAGTAATACTATTGGGATTATTTCTACTGTAGACTTCTTCATGACAGGGAGTTCCAGAGGCCAACTTCTAAAGTCAAAATGACCACTTTAAAGACAGCTAACCTCACCTTCACTCCAACACGAATTTTTAACCATAAATCCAACCATGATCTCTTGCCCGAAACCATGTCAAGTTCATCTTTAATAAGAGCTAGCTAGCTGGACCAGTACCACCTACACTGCAACAACAAATGTAAACATATCCATGAGTTAGAATTCATAGCACAGGCACATTTCCTCACAGAACAGCATATGGACAAACAAAGATGAACTAATTTCTTTATATCCCTAATGGCCCGCAAGAACCTGACTTTCCATATAAGTCTGGCTAATCCATAAGCAATCATCAGATATCACTGGTTTTAACTCTTTGCTCTCCTATGTTCCCAATGATTCATTAAGAAGGTTCTTGACGCTACATTCAGATCCCAACACTACATTCCTATCTTAGCGCGAAACAGCTTTCCAAAAATTTTCCAAACAAGTTTGATTTAATTACCAATACTACCAAAAATATAAATATGTTATCTTCACAGTACTTTATTAAAGTAACTTCCAGTTGGACAACCTATCAATATAAACAAATAATTATTTTTGGTTCATTGGCTAAAAGATGTCTAGTTCTTATAGATTTATTGTTATAAAAATTTTTGAATTTTGAAAATATCATGTCCCATCCAAGTACTAGCAGGCCTGATCCCTGCTGAGTATTGATCTGCCTGCATACATTGCTAAAGGGAAATATGTATTCAACTAAATAAATAGCGGACCAGGCCAGAAGTCAGGGTGTCTCTTCAAGAAAGAGGCTCCACTTGGCCCCCAATACCTTCTTAATTAAAAAAAAAATCATGCTCATATAATATTTCATAGTCATGATATCATGATACACAATACCAGGAAAACACAATTTAGAGAACAAATTCAAGAAATCCAGTGATTAAATAAAAGGTAGTCAAAGAAATACACATAAACGATTAGATTTGGCCCATGATATTTCCTAAACAAAATTTTATTTTATTTATATTTTCTATTTTGCCTTTTCTAGAGATGTAATGTTATAAATTTTAAAATGATAATAAATTATTAAATTTAACAATCATTATGTGTTCATTTTTTAATATTCTAACTTGATTGTATTGATTCAGACTGCAATGATTACATCTTTATGTTGAACAAAGGTCCAGCATTATGAACCCACTGAAAATTCAAATAGACATGACTCAATATAAAACCTTTATTTTCCAAATTAATCTATATTTTCAATATAATCATCATCAAACTTCAACAGAGATTTTCATGAAAAATGACAAGCTGATGTTGGGATGTACATGTAAGATCAAAGGTCAATAATTGTCTCAAGGGAATTTTTAAAAACAGTATTATGGTTAAGTCACCTGCTATCTGTCAAAACTTAATATAAAGATAGAATTAATGGATTAGAAAACTGTGGTAGATCTATAAAACGGAATATGATGCTGCTGTAAAAAAGAAGGAATTCTTACCATTTGCAACAGCATGGATGGAACTGGACAGCATCATGCTAAGTGAAATAAGCCAGTCAGAGAAAGAAAAATACCACATGATCTCACTCACTTACAAATAATAAAGACCATTATAAACTGATGAACATAAACAGACACAGAGGCAGAACAGCATTGAACAGACTGTCAAACTACAGCTGGAAGGCTTGGGAGGGTTGCTGGGGGAGTTAAGAGATCAACTAAAGGACTTGTATGCATGCATATGAGTATAATCAATGGACACAAGACACTGGGGGGTAGGGGGGAGGGGGGAAAGTGAAGGGGGGAAAAAAGGAGACATGTAATACTCCTTGTAATACTTTAAGCAATAATTAAAAAACACTCCTCACCAACAGAATAATTCTAGTAAAACAAAACAAAACAGTGTGCCATTCATATAAAGGATAGACAAACAGACCAGCAGGCTAGAACAAAGAACTCGTAAGTATTTTAATGACTTTAGGACAGGAAGAACCTCTTAAATGATATAGAATATTTATAAACCTTAACAGAAACAAAATGAAAAATCTAACTACATAAATTTTTAAATTCTGTAAAACAAAACAAAACCAGAAAGTAAACATACAAGCCACAAACTGGAAGAAGGTATTTACAGCCTACATATTTGACAAAGGATTATGTTCATATATACACAATCATTTGTAAAAATCTATTAATAAAAAATAGGCAAAAGAAAGCAAATCACAGCTGAGAAAACACAAGAGGAAACAAGAGTAATAAAATAGGGTCATACTCAACATTTCTGAAGGGAAGGAAAGGGAAACTACAATAGTATATCATGGCACATTATCTTAAAAAAAGCAAATGTAGAGAAAGAGGAACAGAGAAGTAGAGAAACAATAACACTAATTTACTACTGATGGCTGTAAGAATACATAATATACAACTGGGGAGCAATTTGGAAACACCAACTATTGTTGAAGAAACCACACAACATTTCCTACATCACCTAATAAGGTAGTAATTATAACTCAGAAATGTAATTCCTGAATATGCGCACAAGGAGTCTACTTTGAAAATTAATTATAGTATTGATTGAGTAGCATAAAGAAAAAAATCCTCATACATAACCAAAGTAACCAGAGAATGTTTAAATTAAACTGTAGTTGAGACATGCAATAATAGAATTCTGCCCCTTAGCTAAAATAAATGAACCAGAGCTACATATATCACTTGAATAAATCTCATAAATTTTATGTAACTAAAAAGTGGCAAGATATTTTTATAAAATTTCATAAACAAAATGAGTAAACAAAATTTTATGAACAAACAAAATGAATGGTTATGTAGCTTATTAATACATACATAAAATTGTAAAGAAAAGTAAAAGAGTTAAGTCTGGTGGCTTAGTCTGGAGCACAAAAAAGAAGTTTGGGAGAGGTGAGGTGATTTCAGAATTAATTTATAGGTACTTACCTTTTCTAAAAATATGAAAAAATACAGCAAAATATTAAGACAATATAGTAAGCTGGGTACATAGCTGTTTGCCATATTATTCTCTCCAATTTTTTTTGTACACTCGACATCTATATTGTAAAGTATAAGTCAGCAGTTGATTAAATGTTAAATTTCATACATCAAACCATAAATTCCAAGAAGCTCCCTCAGCCCACTAAAAGAGAAGAAGAGTGTGATTAAGCTGTGTGAATCTTCTAAGGCAATTTTCGTGACTGAGTGCAGGCTCAGACTAAAGAAAATCACATCCACTTTTAAGGAACTAGTACACAGCAAATGCTAACTTTCTTGGTTACCATGTAATGAAGAATCATACTGAGTTGTTTCAGTAAAAACTGAAAGCAAAATAAGACTGAGAGCAATATACATTACCATTTAAGTGCAAATGAACCAGAACTTTATTTGTGTAATTCCACACAAATAAAGCTTTCTACCAAATCTCATATCCTGTGGGGATCTCCGGAAATTCTTATTCCAATGGCGCCCCAAGAACCCCACTCCCACTAACAACAGAGAAAGGCAATCCACACAATTTTCTGATAACACTATCCTGAGTTAAAATTGAGATTCTATTTATGCATTTATTTATTTATCTTTATTGTTGAAAGTGTTACATATGTCTCCTTTCCCCCCTCATCGACCCCCTCCAGCCCAACCCCACCTACAGCCCCACACCCTCACCATCCCACTGTCTGCATCCATGGGGAAACTGAGATTTTAATTTCTAATTTAAAATTCCTGTGTTTTGCACCCATTACTCTCTCTCAACCACCCAGCCTGGGGGGATTCTGGGCTAGAGAACTGCCAGAGAAAAAACCCCTTCTTACACTTTGCACTGCACAGGGAAGTGGTGCTGTATATTCCATATTGGAGGGGTTTTTCTCTATCAGTAACCATCCAATTTCCTATCCCCATTCCTGAGATCTGAATTTAAATTCAAAGCAAAAAACTCCAATAGGACAGAAAAAAAGTTTATGTGAATTAGTGAGCAGTTAATCTAAAAGTTTTAAGAACTTGTATCCAGAGGAAACAGCTTCTATTTTGTACACCTTTTTTGAAAAATAATCAAAAGTTATTATCAAATATTAATGCTGTCTTAAGTGTGCATTGCTCTTTACAAATACTACAGTGTGACTACGTATATCATTTTATTTGCTTCACATGACCCTATGAGGAATGACATCTTAATAAGCACCCAATTCTTGTAAGCAAAAAGGAATTCTGTATCACTCCTTTCTATGTATATTGCTTGAAATCTTGTTTTATTAGGCACTATGGTAGGAAATTGAATATGCAGAACAAAAGAATTCAGCGTTAAGGGATACAACAGGTATATGCACAATGTGGTATGAAGCACCAGGAAGAACTGAGCCGGGTCTTTGTCAAATAAAAAGTAAAGTCTGGCCCTAACTGGTTTGGCTCGGTGGATAGAGCGTCGGCCTGCGGACTGAGGGGTCCCAGGTTCGATTCCAGTCAAGGGCATGTACCTTAGTTGTGGGCACATTCCCAGTAGGGGGTGTGCAGGAGGCAGCTGATCCATGTTTCTCTCTCATCAGTGTTTCTAACTGTCTATCCCTCTCCCTTCCTCTCTGTAAAAAATCAATAAAATATATTTTTTTTAAAAAAGTAAAGTCTGTGCTTGTCATGAGATGAGAATTGCATTATGGGCTTCCCAAATTTGGAGATGGTTGGAACTTTGATCTGAGAAAAATGGGAGTACACACAGGGTAATATGAATTAATGAACATGAGATTTTTAAAGCATGTCATAAATTCAAAACTTTCTCGAATTGTAATGATATTCAGTAAGTGTTACCAGAGAAAGTGTCTAGAGAAAAGTAAGTTTATTACAGAGGAAGCATCTAATTTTTTGAGGCCATTATCTAAAGTGTTGCATATGATGAATTTGTTTTGATACTATAACACAAATAAAGTTTATAATGCTTTGTCTAAGGAATTAAATGGAAGTGGCAAGCGGTAAATACACATTCACAGTCCATATGTCTGAGTGTGCTTTTAGATGCTCAAATTAGTTCAAAGTGACAATACCAAAGGCCCAATACGAAAAGTGTTAGATACCATTTAAATCACCAATGTTGAACATTTCCCAGCCTGGACATTATTTATCTAAAATAGTTAAAATTTTTAATCTTAAAACAAAAAGTAAGAAATGGCACCTTAGAACTTAATTAGATTTGTAGTTTAATTCTCCAGATCTTTTGTCTTCATGTTCTCAATAAAAGAAAAGTGATTCTATCCATTAAAAGGAAAAATGATAGATAGGAAAAGATCATTCTTTGTTCGGTATTTGACTAAGTATGTTTACTAACTGTTCTTGGAAAAATAAAATTTAAGATATTGGAAGATAGGATCCCTGCAAAACATGACTGCCTGAGTTCCTTCAGAAAATCATTGCAGATTGTTATAATACTAAAAGACTGGTTCAGGAAATTTTGATTAATGAACACTCTTCAACTGTCTTTCTTTATGTTAGCAGATGGCATACAAAGCAATAGTGGGAATTTTTTTTTTACTTGAAATATTGGTTTTATTTTTAGGAATGTTTTAAAACTAATTTCTTGAATGTAGCCTAATTTATTGAGTAGAGTAATAATTATTGCTAATTCTCAGCATTCTGAAATAAAAAATTCTCCTAAATTTTTTAACAAGACAGACAGCCTTGTTCAGAAAGATTTTTCAAAAAGAGGTTGCAACAGCATGGATGGAACTGGAGAGCATTATGCTAAGTGAAATAAACCAATCAATGAAAGAAAAATACCACATGACATCACTCATTTATGGATAATAAAGACCATTATAAACTGATAAACAAAAATAAATACAGAAGCAGAGCAACATCAAACAGACTGTCAAACTGCAGCAGGAAGGCCAGGGAGGGTTGTGGGGGAGGGGAAAGAGATCAACCAAAGGACTTTTATGCATCCATATAAGCATAACCAATGGACACAAAACACTGGGGGGTAGGGGAGGCCGGGGGAAGGTCAAGGGAAAAAATAAAAGAGACATATGTACTACTCTTTGTAATATTTTAAGCAATAAAAAAAATGTTATTTAAAAAAAGAGGTTGAATAAAAATTTCCTTTCAAAAAATAAGCAGAGGAGTGACTCAGAAAGTATACTTGGGATTTTTTTTCCTTATCCACTTAATGTTAGTTACATAAGGAGAATACTTTCAGAATAGCATTTGGCTTATGAACATCTGAAAACCTACATGATTGGTCAGTATGCTTTAAATCCAGAGAATAAAATGCTAGAGAAAATTGGAAAATACTCTTGCCATCCAAAATTAAGAGTCTACGCAATTTAGTGCTGCAAGAGTATTTATGTACTGCAAGAGTCAGAACATAAGGAGTCTGTAAAGCCTATTATAGGAGAAATGACCAGACTTAGAAAAAACAATGGACTCAAACTCTTTCTGACCAAAAGCTTCATAGTTTTGAGGATAAAAATCTAGAGTCTATGAATTCCATAGTCACCCAATTGTCAGTCATGTATTAAATCAGCTGGAAAAAAATATTGAATCATAAAGGCTCAGTCTATATACTTTTGCACTCATAAAAGCAGAAAGATATACTCAGAAGAGAACAGGTCAACCTCTATGTCTACCTGGTATTCATTATATAGATGAATACCTAAGTTACAAAAACACAAACATCTATCTATTCATATATATAATTTTTTCTTGGAAAAGAATTAATTCATACTGTGAAAATTTACCCATTTTTATTACCTTCAATAAATAAATTTTTAAAAAATCAATAGTCATGAAAAGAATTTGAAATTAAAAAAAAAATCCATTGATAAAAAATTGGTATTATTATAGAAATCCCTCACATCAGGCAGAGTTGTGCCTCGACCAATCTATTACTTTGAAATTTTGTAATAATATATTAGGGTTTTGAGGCTAAGGATTCTGAAGATATCATGTATAAATGAAACACATAATTATGGACAAAACATAAGTTATATATATATTAATAACTATCTATAAAAATATCTATATATATAACTACACACATAATAGTTTATAATACATACACACACATCTAATCTAATAAAAGAGTAATATGCAAATTAACCATCACTCCAAGACATCCAAGCCACACCCACCAGCCATGGAGCTAGAGCAAACAGGAGGCTTCCGTTGCACCAGCGATGGAGGAAACTGCCTGCCTAGGCCAGACAGGCCTCTGCTCAAGGCAACTATGTTTCAATTATAGAAGCCACAGAGCTGAAGCAAACAGGAAGCTTGTTGCCTGACTAGGCCTCTGCTCAAGGCAACGAAGTTTCAATTATAAAAGATAAATAAACTCCAGAAACCTGATTCCAGCCAACCTCCCTAGGATGTTGGGTCAATGGGAGCTATGGGCAGCCTGAAAATGGCCCTCAGCCTCTCACCCAGGTTGGCCACACCCCCATAAGGTGAGAGTACCCACTGGGGGGCTTGGCCAGCCTGCAAATGGCCATCAGTCCCTCACCCAGGCTGGCCAGGCATGCCAGCAGGTGGACATCCCCCGAGGGGTCTCAGACTGCGATAGGGCACAGGCCGGGCTGAAGGACCCCCCCCCGAGTGCACAAATTTTTGTGCACTGGGCCACTAGTGCATATATAAAACGAGAGAGTGTACTGGTCTAAACACAGTGAATGCTTATGGATAGACATTTGGCCTGATGGCCTTCTAGCAGCCTAGTGGGATAGAACACAAGGATGGAAGAAAGTAAATGATTTATTATATGTCTAAGTTACTCCTCAAAATATTTCATGTTTCAAAGTCAGGCTCTAAGTTTTGACAATAAAAATAATATCATAACCCTAATAGAAAAACTACCTATGTTCCAAGAATGAAGCAAAGCTAGAAATTATCAAAACAATGTGTGTGGGTTAGGCAAGAACTGGACTCTAATTAGTGGCCGTCCTTGAGTTTGTAGAATCAAAGGTGCACTTTAATTTTTCTCTCTTGAATAAGTTTGTATTGTATCTCATTTTAATTTAAATCCATGAACCTAAATGGCCACATAAGCTACCACGTGCAAGGAGCATTACTTCATCACAGTCTGCTTTGTTGAAATTGTGTTTAAAATCGTCTCAATTTGTAGCACTTGTCAATTTCCAGCACGTCAGCACAAAGAAGTGTAATTTTATCTTGAAGTCATTCTCATATCTCTTTCATATTATATCATGCACAGTCATTGTTGCAAATTCTATTTTAAAATAAAACAGCATATTCATTTCTTCTGGAATATGCTATATGAGAGCAATCGTAACACTGCCATCCTTGCACAGGAGTCTCAGTTCCTGTATCTTAACTAGCAACACCAAAAGAGTAGCACTGGGTATGACAGGGTGACAGTTAGAGACAATTCAAGTGATTTGCTCATAATTATTTTATCTTGATTCATACAGTCTAATCCATTTAACTATCAGGCTAACTATTCTTACTTTCTTTGCTTTATGAATACTATTAGAATAGCTACATTTTTGGTGATATCCTGGTATAATGGCATTGTAACAACCAACTAGCAAACAAACAAACAAACAAACAAACAAAATGGCCTGATAGAGCATCTGCCTATTCCCATGCTATCGATGCTCTCACTAGGGCCAATTCAGGCAACTGATGTCATGACACTGAATGTGAGCTTGGGAAGAGATGTACAGATTCTTTCCAGCAGAACATTGTGGTGAATAAATATTTCCTCAAATTTGTGTTCATCTAATAGTCTATCAAAATATCCAGAAACTTTTTGATGGGTTTCCAATACATTCCACTAAAGACAATTACAGTAAATAATTTTAACATAATTAAAAATTTAAATAATAACAGGCAACATTTTATTAAATTCTAAAATGACAAAAGACACTTTCTCAAATAAATATTTAATTTAGGGCAAAAATAAAAGGATAGGTTGAGGCTACATTATGATAAAAAATGTTCCCTATAAACAATATGTCTGAAAACTTCCAAACTATTATGTGTGCTATGGTTTAGAAAATGGAAGTGACTGTATCATCTAATTAACAAGTGAAAATTATCATTATGCATTTTGAAAATCGAGCTGTAGTATTTTAGTGAAAGAAACTGATCAAATATAACTTTCATGGGACATTAGGTACATCGGTAAAATTCATTATTTTAAAATGATTATGACATAACAAGGTGAATGTCATCTAAAGTCGACAGTACCGAGCACAGGAGTTGGCAAATTTTTTACATAAAGGACCGAAGAATATATGTTTTAGGTTTTGTAGACCTACTATCTCTGTTGTGAATGCAGATCTGCTATTGTAGTGGAAAAACACTCATGATCAATATATAAATTAATGATTCTGGCTGAGCTCCAATAAAATAATGTGTTCAGAAACAGTCAACAGATTTTGCGCTTGGGTCATGCAAAATTTGCTGACTTGTACTGAATCATCTTATGTTTTTATGGCCCTGATTTCAATATTATATTTCTTGTAATTTATGAAACATTAATCTCTACAACCAAAGTACCTTTTATTTATACTATTGTACCAGGCAGTAAAAAATCTTGACTAATTACTGTTTCTTAAGCAACGTATTCCCATAGCATACCACTTGCCAAAAGGACAATGCAATTAAACATAAAATGAATATAGTTATGGACATATCTTCTATATTACTACATAAGAATTTTACAATTAACCATAAGAAAAGGCTTTCCTAGACAGTAAAAAAATAGAAAATTTACATATTCAATTGCTTCATATTTAATGAGTTCATATGTTTTATATGACATCCTTATTCTTACCTTCCATAAGTCTCCCCGTCTGTTCTGCACTTCCCCCAGGAAGAATCTTGGCAATATAGGCTCCAATTTCTCCGCTGTGTCCAGGGATTTCTTTACCACCCACAATCCTAATTCCTAATCCATTACCTGTATTGAAGAAGCAAAAAATTATTAATAATTTAAGAGGGGACAAGGATTATCACAAATTATAAGGTGCAAGTGAGCTTTGCTGCCAAGAAGTTAACTAGAAAATGGATATTGAAACTTAACACCAATAACAAAAGGACATTTTTCTGATTTCCATAATTTATATAAAATAGAACTTTCTGAGATCTTGGTAGGAGCTGTAATATTTAACCTGCTATTAACAAATACTTTTTAAGTTCAGCTATCTTCAGTAACATACTAAGACTTTGTCCCTATTAACCAACTTTTTGTTAAAAATTTATATTAATATGTTCCCAGTGTAAGAAACTCCAGAGCATAAAATTTACTTATAAAACTAAGGAGCATTTTGTTTACAAAAAGATAGTAAAGACTGTCACAAATTGAGATGATATAATCCAATGTACAGATGATTAAAATTGACAAAGTGCAAACATGACCATAACATATGCATTATTTTTTAAAAATATATTTTATTGATTTTTTTTACAGAGAGAAAAGGAGAGGGACAGATAGTTAGAAACATCGATGAGAGAGAAACATCGATCAGCTGCCTCCTGCACAACCCCCACCAGGGATGTGCCCATAACCAAGGCACATGCCCTTGACCGGAATTGAACATGGGACCCTTCAGTCCCCAGGCTGATGCTCTATCCACTGAGCCAAACCGACCAGGGCCACATGCATTATTATTTACTTGGCTCTGGTGACTAGGGAGATTGCATCACTGGCCTCCACAGGATACATACTACATAAGGCAACTCTACCAAGACTGGGAGACATAGTATATCTATCTAGAAACAAACACATACATAAAAACATTCATAGAGAGTCAACCAAAATGAGACCAAAAAAAACTTGTCTAAAGTGAAGAAAGGAACAACACTCCAGAAAATTAAGCAAAATGAAGACCAGCAAACTACCAGAAGCAGAGTTCAAAACACTGGTTCTAAGGATGCTCAATGAACATAGGGAAAGAGTAGAATAACTCAGTAAGAAGTTTAACAACGTAACATAAAACATAAAAATGGTGGTAAAAAACATAAAAAGGAGCCAGTCAGAAATAAGAATACAATTACTAAAATGAATAATACATTAGAAGTAGTCAATAATAAATTAGACGGAACAGAAGATAAAATCAGTGATTTGGAAGACAAAGTAGTGGAAAACACCAATCAGAACAGCAAAAAGAAAAAAAAATTAAATGAGAATAGTTTAAGAGATCTCTGGGACAATTTAAAGTACAACAAAATTGGCATCATAGAAGTACCAGAAGGAGAAAAAAGATGGTAAGGAATTGCAAACCTATTTGAATAAATAATGACTGAAACTTCTAACTTGGAGAAAGAAATAAACATAAACCCAGCATAATGACTATATTATATATTTAAAAGTTTCTATGAGTGTAGATCTTAAAAGTTTTCATTACACAAAAAAATTTGTACTTGTATATGGTGATGGATGTTACTTAGACTTTTGTGTTGGTCATTTCCCAAATATGTACAAATATCAAATTACACAGTTTTACACCTGAAACTAATATAATGTTACCTGTCAACTATATCTAATAAAAACAATTATTCCATTTAATCGTACTGAGGGTCTAAAACAAATAATTCTTTGATATAAAAGTGGATGTTATAAATTAGAAGATAGGGTGAATTTATAGATATGGGCTTCACAGTTACTTTGTTTAGCTATTGAGTTCATTAATGACAGGCTGGCACTAGGTTTGGGGTCATTTCCTATGTGTGTTAAAGAAAATTGTTGTATTAGGGGAGACACTTAAGTAATCCTATAATGTCATTGGAAATTAAATAATTTAAACTTATATTACTATAATGCTTTAATGTGTTTTCCAAAAAAAATGTCAGTTTTTACTTATCGAATATAATAAAAGAGCAATATGCAAATTGGCATCACTCTGCTACACATAAGCCATGCCCACCATCCAATTACCATGCCCATCAGCCAATCAGAGTGACTATATGCAAGTTAACCCAGCCAAGATGGTGGCTGGCAGCCATGGAGCTGGAACAAGCAGGAGGCTTGCTGGGGTGATGGAGTTCCTGCCTACCTTGGCTGGCTGTGGTCTCCACTCAAGGCAACAAAGTTTCAATTATAAAAGATAAATAAATCCCAGATACCTGCTTCCAGCCAGCCTTGGCTCAAGAAAGTGCTGGAAGCCTGGGTTGTCAGGGGCAACCCTACCTGGGCTCTGGTTAAAGCAACAAAGTTTCAATTATAGAAGATAAATAAATCCCAGATACCAGTTTCCAGCCAGCCTCACTGCAAACAGCCATCAGCCACTGCCCAGGCTGGCCAGGCACCTCAGCAGGACTCCCCTCCCTAAAGGGGTTGTGGCTAGCCTGCAAACAGCCCTCAGCCCCTCACCCAGGCTGAACAGGCACCCCGGTGGGGGGGACCCCCCACCCTGATCCAGGACACCCTTCAGGGCAAAGCAGCCAGCCCCCACCCATGCAACAGGCCTCTATCCTATTTAATAAAAGAGTAATATGCAAATTAGTCATTACTTGGTGACAAAGATGGTTGCGCCCATAGCCACAAGATGGCAGCACCCAGTCTGCCTCAGCCCCACAACTGAAGTAGCCAGACCTGTTAGCCAGGCAGATGATAGGGGAGGCAGGGGGGGCCAAGGGGCAAAGCCAGTAATCGCATGGACCTGGGAAGGGGCAGAGCCAGTGATCTAGAGGTTTGGGGGTCTTCTGTCCAGACCTGCAGCCTCAGGCAGAGACTGCAGGCCTGGGAAGGGGCAGAGCCGGTGATTGCAGGATTTGGGGGTCTTCTGCCCAGGCCTGCATCCTAGGCCAGAGGCTATAGGCCTGGGTAGGGGTGGAGCTGGGATTGGAGGGGCAGGGGTGGAGCCAGTGATCAGAGTGGACTACAGAGAAAACACCTTTTCTTAACACTCATTGTCTAAGCTCCCTGTATGCCACTGGTAATATTCTTAGTAACTTGGGTAATAAAAATCCAAAAAGGAGATCTAGGGTTTTTCCACCATACTCCTGGAGAAAGAAAATGAAGGTCCATTGCTGGAGGGCTAAGAAATGTCATATCCTGCCCTAGCCAGTTTGGCTCGGTGCAAAATACCTCAGCTTGCTGACTGCAGGGTCTGGGTTCAATTCTGACTAAGGGCATGTACCTAGGTTGCAGGCTCCTCCCTGGCCGGGGCCAGGTCAGGGATCATGCAAGAGGCAACCAATTAAAGTGTTCCTCTCACTTTGATGTTTCTCTCTGTTTTTCCCTTCTCTTCCACATTCTCTAAAAATCAATGGAAACATATCTTCAGGTGATGATAAAAAAAGAAAGAAATGTCATATCCTATGAAAGACATGTCTTGAAAATGCCTAAAGAAAGTTGTCATTTTTTTCATGGTGAAGGGATTGGAGTCCGTGTTGATGAAAACACCTTGGTGGCTGTGTTGACTGGCAGTGGCTGCAGCAGCAGAGTGATGGGGCTGGTGGCTTCCCCTGATTAGCCTGGTAGCCTCCCACAAAGGGAGGTCAGACTATGGCTTAGGCCTGCTCCCCAAGGGGAGCAGGGAGCGGGCCTAAGCCATCAGTAGGACACCCCCTGAGGGCTCCCAATATGTGAGAGGGGGCAGGCTGGGCTGAGGAACTGAGGAAACCCCCCCTCCCCAATGCATGAACTTCATGCACCGGGCCCCTAGTATGTATATACACAATTGATAGCGAACTTGTGGACACATTTGTGTTTATAGTAGTTACCACAATGATTGAGTAATGATAGAGGGTAGGAATGAAAGGGAAATTGGCCATGAAAAATGACCTTTTTCCCTTCAAAAACAAGAACTGTGTATCAATTCTGCAATGCTAGGTTTGTGGTGTAGTGCATGTAGCAACTATATGGCACCTAAGCAGAACCAAATATATAACTGAATGAATAATAAATAGATGAGTACTCAGATGTGTATTTTCCCCCAAGTGGGGCTAATGCACCAATGATAATGATGCCAAAAATAGTATATTTGTATTGTATGTTTAAAAAATGTCCTTCAATTACATTAACTCATTGGCTCTTAAAATAAAAAGAACAAACAAACAAAATACCCTATATTTAAAAAAAAATTTTTTTATTGATTTCAGAAAGAGAGAGGGAGATATCAAAATGACAATGATGAGGCAGATCATAGATCTGCTGCCTCGTGTATGCCTGCCCTTGGGGACTGAGATGGATACCCAGGCATGTACCCTGACTGGGAATCAAACCATGACCTCCTGGTTCATAGGTTGACATCACTCAACCACTGAGCAACATCATTTGGGCAATTGCCTGTATTTTACACATGAAGACAATGAGGCTTTGCAAGGTTTGTTGGTCAAGGCAACATCTAATATATGGGAAAGCTAGAGCGTGAGTCCACACGCTCACTCCAAGTGCGTGAATCAGTGAGGTGCCTCTTGTTTGATTAGTGCCAGTGTACCTGGCTGAGAATCAGAAAGGCTAGGTTTTGGAGGAGCACCGTCAGTTGTCTAGAGGAGAGTGATGGAATAGATTGAAATCAGGCCATTAAAGGAGACACTACCAAGATATAAAAAAAAAAGTGTTTGGAGACATCATCTCTCAGTCAAGTCTGAGAAGAAAAATACATTTCTGGCTTAGGCAGCCCAGAAAACATACAGTATAACTTAATCTGTAGCTACAACTAATTAGTTGGAAAAAAAATTATGCTTGTTTTGTATTTCTATTTTTCTATTGATGAATTCATTTTATTTTTATTTTTTTAGTTTTACATTTTCAAATCATTTTTTAAAATTTAGCATTTGTATTACAAATATGAATTGCATATAGATATTTTAAATTTTCTCTACAACTTTTCACGTTAGGTACTATTCATACAATTTCTGAACAGAAAAGCTGAGGCTAAGGAAGGTGAGGAACATACCTAGATTGTCCAGCACATAAAAAAAGCTAAAGAAAGTCGGTTTTCTTGCTTGACTCCCACATCCTTGTTCTTCTATACATATTAGCTCAGCACTCTAATTGTCAAGTAAATATTCTAGAGCAGTGGTTCTCAAACTTCCTAATGCCATGACCCTTTAATACAGTTCCTCATGCTGTGGTGACCCCCAACCATAAAATTACTTCTGTTGTGACTTCATAATTGTAATTTTGTTACTATTATGAATCATAATGTATGCAGGATGTATTTAGGCAACCCCTGCGAAAAGGTCATTCGACCCCCAAAGGGGTCTCGACCCACAGGTTGAGAACCGCTGTTCTAGAGGGTCAAGAAAAATCCTTATTCTTCAATTGAATCTCATTTCTTATTGCCAATTTTTCCATAGCCAATTTATACACATTTTATATTTATACCATTCAAGTTCATTAATATTACCACTTATCTTCTTCTCCTCTAAGTGAAACACCTTGAATGCCTTCATCTTCTCCGCACAGAATCAATTAATTCCTTGCATTTTATTTTATTAAGGGTGCATAGAAAAGTGTGCTTATTCAGATAGAAGCAAAGCCTATAAGGTCAAGTCCTTAGCAGGAACATGACTGTGCAAGCAACATTAATCCTGACCGTGGTCTGCGGAAGTTATGCTGTTAATGTACAACTAGCCCCGACAATAAACACTTTCTCTGTTACTGAGGAAAATAAGGCAAGCCTTTATTAAAATTTACCAGGGAGAAATTGTGGCTTTAGAAGAGATTCAACCTGACACTTATTACATTTCTATAGATTTATACTTCGTTTATTTCAACAACTAATCTGAGAGGCTTACAATGAAAACCGTATCACATATAATTACATTGTTAAAATAAAAATTAAAATAAAAGAGAAAAAGCCATCCTGAATGGGGAGGAAGTAATTTCGGGTCTCAGGGCACATGTTTTCAAGGTGACACACTTACTCTGTCTTCCACAAGAAGCAGAAGAGATGACATAAATGTTTTAATGTCCTATTTTAAGGCTTGGTCTGCTATGAAAACAAAGTTTCTCAGAAATAGTCACATAAATGATGTGGGAGGAATGTTAAGTGGGTCTTTTTAAAAATATTTTTTATTGATTTCAGAGAGGAAGTAAGAGGGAGAAAAACATTGATAATGAGAGAGAATTATTGATTGGCTGCCTCCTGCAACCCGGGCATGTGCCCTGACCAGGAATTAAACCATGACCTCCTGGTTCATAGGTCCATGCTCTACCACTGAGCAACACAAGCCAGGCAAGTGGATCTTCAACTGAACCACATTGTTGCTTCAGTTCCTCTTTATGTGACGTACCACATTTGAGGATATCAGTGCAGTCTCAAGCAAAGAAAATTAAACTTATTGAAAAAAAACATGTGTACCTTTTTCATTATGTTTAAGCTTTTTTCAGAATTCAACTTTGAAGTAGACAAAATATTTTTTAAAACCATTCCTTCACAAAGGAGGTTATATTTTCCCTGGGTTCAATGATGCCCATCCTCCATACTGAGTCAAATTACAACTCTTTGTCTTCCAAGTCCACCGTGATCTGGTCCTAACTTTGGTCCTATGTACACTGTGGTATAGCAAAACAAAACAAAAATCCCATGTACCGATACTCTACGCTCCTACATATTAAGTAGATAAATTATTGAAAGGAAGTAACGAGACGGTCTCTCTCTCACATTCCTGGCTGTTTACTTTGTTCCTGACCACAATGCTCATAGGACCCTGCATGGCTGTCCTGCTCTGCTCCCTCCTGGTGTGAACATATGTGACTAACAGACTGCTGGCGACCTCATCTGTGCGGTGTCAGGTGCTGTGTGTGGCCATCACCATACTCTTGGATAAGAACCTCTCGCTCATTGTCCAACTGAATAGGAGGCGATTAATTAGTAAATACAGGATAAAATGTCAGCTTGATATTAAATGTTATTAAAATGGGGCTTTTGGTAGAAGGAGAAATGGCTGTTTCTAAAATTTGGCTTTTAAAGTAAGGTAATATTTTTTTCTTAAATTTTTATCATTTAAAATTCCTACAGTGAGCAGCAAATAAAAAACTACAATCTTAGATTGGGAATGCAAATTGATAGAACCCATCTGGTAAGAAAAGATGTCTGGGAAACACTGAAAATGCCCCTTCCTTTTTACCCAGTAATTTTACTTCGGGAACATATTTTAAGGAAATATTAAACACTGTGGCAGCATTTTTTCATTGTGGCATTGTATATAATAGTCAAGAGAAGAAGACAAAATAATGTCTAACAATTGAGGAATGGTTGAAGTAAATATCTATATAATAAAAACTAGCCATCAAACATAAGTATGTAAAGAATAGTTGATGTGACAGGAAAATGACTTTACCAGGCAACTTGTACTGTATTGAAAATATGTATATAAACTCCTTTACAATATACCATCAACTTTCAGTGTGTATGCATGGTCTAAAGAAAACAGGAAGGAAAAGAAGAAAATATAAATTATAAAATTATGATGGCTTTTCTTTTAATCTTTATACTTTTCACCACTATTATATCTTACAAAAGATCTGGTTATCTATCTGTCTGTCTATCTATCTATCTACTTATCTACCTATCTATCCATCCATCTAATAACACACACACACACACACACACTCATTTTATGTATATACACACAAAGAGGTGTGAGAATGATACGTGCATTTAGTTATTGGCAGCTGAGAGCTTTTGAGACCTCTAAGAGGAAACAGAAATAAAAATATTCGTGAGAAAACAGAAAAAGATGTTTTATCTACACCACAGATAAAATTCTTTGAGCAAATGAAGAGATACAGTATAAAAACTGTACATGTACATGCATGCTCTTACTCATATTTTGTTGCACATATTTTAATTATCAATACACAGTTTCTAATATTCATTTTTTGTGTATTAGTTCCATTTCAAATATCTTGCAAATTATTGGAAGCAGAATTCATGCATATGATTTTCCTGTATCTGCCTCATATCTAGTTTAAGGTTGAATCTATATTTGATATCAAATATTTACTTTTCATTGAAGGAAGAGTTATTGTAAATTTCCTTTATGTAATCTCTTATTCTTTGAAAAATGTTAAAGCAGAATGTTAACAGAGAGGGTGGCTAAATTGTGTTTTCAGTGTTTTTATTGAGGTGAAACATGAGGGTTTATTTTTTTTAATATTGGAAAAGATATATGAAACAATTGCTACCATTCTATCTCAAGTCTGAATACTGACGTATCTCTCTAAATCACTTATAGAGACGGAAAGCAAATCTCACCGATGTTTGGGAGAGGATTGTTGGACGTTGATACCACTAGCAGGCTCCAGGAAACTTTGTAATGATTGAAACATTCTAAACCCGTGTTTTAGATTGTGGTGAAGGTAGCACAGCTTCATGAACTCACTAAAAGTCATTGATGTGTGCCCTTACAATGTGTACAGTTATGATATGTACATTATATCTTATTAAAAATGGAA
This sequence comes from Murina feae, assembly GCA_004026665.1. NCBI lineage: Eukaryota > Metazoa > Chordata > Mammalia > Chiroptera > Vespertilionidae > Murina > Murina feae. The sequence continues at coordinate 25,941 of PVJC01007234.1, read as the reverse complement.
AGGTAATAATACAGAGAGCTACACACATTTGGTATTGCTACTGACTCAGATCCAATGAGATCCGTTACATTTGTCTCTTGTTCCCGAAAGCCACTAACATGAACTAATGAGAAATAGAACATGAGCCACTATTTCCATAGAAGACATTACTATTTTTGAAGCTAAACATTTTTTTATGTTCTTCAATATTACACTTGCTAATCAGCCTTTCTAGCCTTGCAGATGTAGCCAGTCCATTATGGAACCATTTAAGCAATATCTTTTTTAAAGCCAGAAGAATATTTTTGGCTTATTTCAAACAGCTGTGTTTCTAGAGCCATAAGATAGAGTACTAAGTAAAAGAGACTCATTTGTAAGCTTTATATTTTATTCTTTTCCCCCCTGACAACTTCTAAGAGAAGGGGAAATAACATTTGTTGGGAGTGTAGTAAGTACAAGATTTTGCACTAGGTTCAGTTGCAGTGATGTGAGATTCATAGAGCTGGTCTTACTGTTCTTATAGAGCAAAGTTATAACCAAAATTTAAACAGGTGATAGAGCTGAACCTCGACTCGGGTCTTCCTGATTCTAAAATTCATTACCTATTTTGCTGCCTTGTGCTTGGTTGAGCTCACTCGACCTAAGGACACCTGTAAAATGTATTTACCCTGTAGAAACCAACTCAAGGTAACCAATACAGGGCAATATAATGGAAAATATTTGAATTATTTTAGGGAAATATCAGAAGAAAATGGGACATTCAGAGAGAACATAGTATACTATTAATAAACTTAATATTCAAAACAATAATCTTCATTTCTCATTCAGCAAAATCAATACACTGTGAAAATTGAAATTAGGTTTCAGACTGCAATACTTACGAGAAATCAATAGCTCTTATTTTTGTTATTCTTATATTTTGAAACATTTTCCCTAATTGTAGTAGAAGAAAACAAATTAATGAGTTGCAAAATATAACCCGTTGATGAAATGATTCACACAGTATACAAATAATAATAGAGCTAAAAATAGATACACTGTAATAGAGTCCTAATGATTAGTAAAAATGGTTTGAATATTTCTGTTTTAAAAAATAATGTTTGGCATTGCTGGAAAGTGTTATGTTGTTTTGCCTTATGAGCTGGAAGGAACTGAAACAGTTTGTAGCAAGTAATTATTTCTACAAAAACAGTTAAGATTCACCCCTGGAATTTTCATCAGTAGTTAAAATACAATCTGCACACAATAAAACTATAAAGGTTGAATTATCTGTCTCTGGTGGAAGATAAATTACCCAATCTTAAAAGGGAAAGAACATTAGCCTCCTAATCGATTCATTCTCTATGAAAATAAAGAGAGAAAAATTGCTCAAAACAAAACCTGTTCCATACACACACGCTTCCTGGTCTAAATCCGTAAGGAATAATAGCAAGTACATTGAAAAAATACCTCTTTTTGGTCTTTGTTATCTCAGTGCTACAAAAAACAACCATCCAGCACATTAACCATGTTGATATGTCATCTATACATATATCCATAATATGTACATACATAATAACATATATCTTTTTAAAATATATTTTACTGATTTTTTTACAGAGAAGAAGGGAGAGGGATAGAGAGTCAGAAACATCAGTGTGAGAAAAACATTGATCAGCTGCCTCCTGCACACCTCCCACTGGGGATGTGCCTGCAACCAAGGTACATGCCCTTGACCGGAATCGAACCTGGGATCCTTGAGTCCGCAGGCCAACGCTCTATCCACTGAGCCAAACCGGTTAGGGCAATAACATATATCTTTACAAATATTTTCTCTTGATGTACAGTGTTAATGAAACAGAAAAAAATATTCGAGAATATAGTAGTTAGTACTTATATTTTAAAAATTATTAAATTTGACAAAATTTATATTTTGACTCAGATTTAAATTTAAAAATTTAAATTTGTAATATAAAAATACTATTTTATTTCAAAAGCATCAAAGTCAGTAAAGCCAAAGGAAGACTATCAGATTGGAGGAGGTGAAAGTGGTGTGGTAACTAAATGCCATGTGAGATCTGGATTGAATCCTGGAACAGAAAAAGAAAAACTTAGTGGTTGAGTGGAGAAACTCAAAATTTAGATAAGATCTGTAGGTGTTTTAATAGTATCATACCAGTGTTAACTCTTGGTTTCGATCATCTTATTGTGGTTAGATGTGAATCTTAGGAAAGCTGGGTAAAGAGTGGTAAAAAGAACTAAGTGTACTATTTTTTCAGAGTCCAAAATTATTTCAAAATAAATCATTTACAAAAATTACATCATAAGCTTTGGTTTACAGAAGAACACAGTTAAATAAAAACTTGGCATAATTAATAATGTTCAAGGTACAGGGAAATTTATTCCTTAGAAGACTCCAAGATAGCTTTTTACTTCCTGCGTAAGAATGTTTTATAGTCTCAAAAATCAGCAACCATATTACACAGTATAGCAATAATTATGGAGTATTATAATGCCATGTACATTTTAAAAAATGCAGCTAATGAAAATAATTATCTAAATATGCACCATTTAGTAATTTGTCATATTAATGAGCATGCCATTATTGTTTTCAATGTTCATATGTATAGCATGATTATTTTTAAAAATTTTCCAAAACCAATTTTTGACAAAAAAGTATTTTCTAAAATGTATTCAGTTATTAAAAACAGAAAACCAATACATATATCAATTTGACATTAAAATGAAGAGGACTAGATGGATTGGTTTTCTTTACCTGAAACTGTGTGATCCTTAGAGTCCTTTGTTATTTTTATCCTTGCATGAGGAAAGATGTACTGCACCGTCTTCCCATTCATCTGTATTATCTAAGACACACACGTGATAAGGTGAAAAATCAATGTGAAGACGCTTCAAGTGCAATATGCAGAACCAGACATTTTTAAAAAAACATATTGAATCAGTCAATAAAAACATAATGAAAGTTTCTGGAATGATCACCATTGAAGCATCTTACACTATAAAATAATATTATTGGTTTCAGTGTTCATTATGGCCTCAGAAACTAATAAACAAAATAGGTCCAGAGACATAGATGCATGGAACAGATGGACAGATCTCAGAGGGAAGGGAAAGAGGGGAAAAGAAATTAACCAAAGAACATATATGCCACTATGCATTGCCTATGAACAGTGAGATAGTAAGATGAAGGTCTGGGGCGAGGCAGGGGCCAGGTGGAGGGAGGCAAAGGAGGGGAAAAGGGGACATCTGTAATATTTCAAAAAAAGAAGTGTGTGGGAATAAGAACAAAAATGTTAAGTAGAATTTTGAATCACAGGGATGTACATTTGGTGTAGAAAGGTTCATTGGAATACTCATGTGGTTTCAATATGTCAGTCCAGCCGTAAAACTGTTGGAATTCTAGATATTAAAAGTAAAATACAAATTGAAAAAATACAAGCTTAAATAAAAGCCCTTAGTTTCAATTCTCCTCAGGAAAGAATAAGCTTAATTAAATCTCCAATGAATATAGAAACTGCCCAAACAACAGCAGAATCCTGTGAAGTCCAGGAATATTACATGAATCCTACAAACTAAAATATTGTTTGCAAGATTATAAAAATATATGGTCAATATAATCAGTCCATCTTGATAATTTATACTAATACCAACTTTGCAAGCCATTAAAAGCCTCCTATATATTCATAAACAAATTGAGTGTACATTTTCCTTATTTCATCCTCTCGCTTCCTGTTCTTTCTCTGTCTCTCTCCCTCTCTTTTCTCTTTCTCTCCTCTGCCCCACTTACATTCCATCACATCATTTTCTCCTTCTATTTCCTGTCTTTCTCTTCTCCTCTCCTCTCTCCATCCCCTAATCTGCATTTAAAGATCTTTTTTTTTACTAAATTTAAACCATGCGCATTGGAAATTCTACAGCTATTAAATATAACAATTTTTTGGTGCTGTAGATAATTCATTCAAATTGGTGGATATCACTTTATTTCAAATATCTTCTAACTTGATGTCTTATATTTTAAAAAGTAATTTCCGCACTTGGCTAAAAAGAAACTAAGAAAACACAATTTTGCCTGTTGCTGTTCTTTGCATTTCTCCAGAATAACAAGTGGATATAATCTCTTAGTGCTTCTATTGCCCTTACTAGAAGAGTAGTAAGGTTTCCCAAATTTCTCATCAGAGCTTTATCAGCTAGCCAGAATGGGCTTTCAATTTGTACCTAGGATGATGTTGGTAGAAGAGATGTTAACATCATTACCATAAATGTTGCTTTCAGAACATCTCATAGAATCCCCTGTAGTTTCAGAGATTGTCCTCAACCACCTTCATGAATTCACTTAATAAATCAGAAACATTAACCTGCCACCAATATGATCATTATGACTGTGCAGAAAGCAGAGGTATCTGTCTCTCATGCATAGCCCAGCTAGATCTTTGCTTTTTCCTAACCACTACAGGTGAATGTTGAGTGAGTTCTCCAGCAGATGGAGTTTCAGGGAAGGTGTTGCTTCTGCCAAGTAAGAAAGAGCAGGAGCAAGGCCAGAGGGGCAGGACTGACGTCAAGTAGTGGCACCTTTGTCTCCCAAGAGGCCAGTCTGATAGCACTGTCTTTTGAGGATTCTGCATTGAGAGAACTATGACCTATCACCTCCCAGAAAAAAGGATTCTTCCTCTATCCTACTTACACATACTTCAAAAGGAATCATTTTCATGAAATGAGCCTTCGTACTTACAAAATAACATTTGTGTTAACGTATCTTTTGGTAATGCAGACATTCATCCTTCCCTTCACCTCAGAGCGAGGCATGCTTGGTTCAGTATAGAGTGCTCTCTTGGTGTCCCAAGCACTGTGCTAAGGCCTGTACGTGCTGATCTGGATGGAATAGGGAATCCCTGCTGTCTAGGAGCTCATGGCTGTGACACAGCGTATGCAGTACTATTGGAAGAACACTTGCCCTCTGTTAGTGGGAGGTGTGAGTGATAGTATCTAGGAAGGCTACTATGAGATGGGTCATGTTCATGGGGACCTCAGTGATGTGTCCAGTTAGCCAAGTGAAGAGAGATGGAAGAGCATTCGGGTGGAGGAAAAGAGGCAAAGACCCAGAAGCGATAGAAGGAGTGACTTGTTCAGAGGAGCTTAATATATGTCAATATAGCAATTACATAAGAACTGTAGGCATGGGCATTAGTGCAGAGTGGAGGCATTTTTTCCTGGTCAAGAAGTGTTGACCCATTTCCCATAAAAAAAAAAAATAAGCAAACAGACAAACAAATAAAAAGAAGTGTTGACCTTTATAACCATCCTGTGAAGGCTATTAGTCCTATTTATAGATGAAGTAACTGAGGAAAATTTTTTCAAAAAGTTCAAGTAATCTGCTCAATTCACAAAGCAGTTGAATTTCCACCAAGTGAATATATATGTGTATGTTTATATTTATATGCATACATCTATATGTATATTTAAAAGAAAATGATGTGAACCTGCAGATTTGGTTTACTCCTGTAGTTAATGATTTTGAGTCTAATAAAAATGTGTATGTCTCCAATGTATGTTGCACACAAAATATTTTAAAAAGTAGATAAATTAGTATTGTATTAGTCAACTTGGTTTTATTATTCTTGCCTCCAGGACATTTTATGAGCATAAATTTTTGTTATGCATGTTTTCAAATAAAAGCATCTGGATGTATTGGTATGCAGAGCTCAATATTACCTTTTTATAATAGAGATGCAAAGAAGTAAATAAAATGAAAATGACATTCTGCCATTTTCTCTAGGCCAAAATGTAGTCATAATCACTTAAGGGGTAAAATGGTATTTGAAAATAATTATCAATGCAAAAAGGCATAAATTCTGAACATTTTATAACTGTAATAATGTTATGCTGTGTTTTAGGTAGCTTCTATTTAGAAAAAAACTATAGAGAAAAACAAAGAAATTATTGTTACATAAGTCAACATAGTTGTGTGTGTTTTGGAGGGGCATTGAATATTACAGTCTGTAGGGGGCACATTGGGATTTCCAAAGGCAGGCAATGTTCCCTTTCCTGGTCAGTGTGGTGGTTATATGGTTGTTCACTTTATAACTAGTTTGTAATTCTATATATTTGCAATTTTGATAACTACAATGATAGTTTTCTTTTTGCATTTAGATATCAAAATGAACATGCAAAAAATTATAAAAATGTAAAATATATCTTAGCAAAAAAATTGCACATTAATCCAGTGGTTCTCAACCTTCCTAATGCCGCAACACTTTAATACAGTTCCTCATGTTGTGGTGACCCCCAACCATACAATTATTTTCGTTGCTACTTCATAACTGTAATTTTGCTACTGTTATGAATTGTAATGTAAATATCTGATATGCAGGATGTACTTAGGCGACCCCTGTGAGAGGGTCCCACAGGTTGAGAACCACTGCATTAATCTATTACATTTACTTAGCTATAGTCCAAACAGGGATGCTTACATTTTCTACTTTATTAAAAAACACAAGAAATTCATTAAGTGATTCTTAAATTTTGGGGTTATATTGGTCTCCAATTATACTATTTAAACACTAGAGGCCCAGTGCATGAATTCATGCACAGGTGGGGTTCCTCCCGGCCATTTTATTGGAGGTGTCTCACTCAGTCCCGATTGGGGCTGATCTGGCTGATCAGGCCGACCAGGGAGAGGGACCGCAGGAGGTTGGCTGGCTGCGGGAGGTTGGCTGTGGGAGTGCACTGACCACCAGGGGAGCAGCTCCTGTGTTGAGCATGTGCCTCCTCATGGTCAGTGGATGTTATAGCCACCTGCTGGTCGACCGGTTATAAAGATCGCTTAGACTTTTATAGACACACACACACACACACACACACACACAGTGTACTACATGCTCAGTGGATCAAACTCATAAATCTGCAGATGCTAGTAACAAAATTAGGAGTAAAAGTGTCATTATGGATATTAATGTTTATCTATAGATATTAGAAAAAAATTTGAAAATATTTTTTGAATTGGACACAGATTACTTAAAATGTATTTTCCAAAAATATTAGTTGAATAAATAAGTTGGACAAGACTATTCTCAGTATATATGAAAACAGTAGTGTCAGGAAATGACTGACATATATGGAAGCCACTATTTTTTGACCTCTCCAGTTTATGTATTTCATCTTATTAGGATGTGTGCTTTCAGTGACTTGATCTAGGTTTGTGGAAATGCTAAACTTCAAAGAAACAAATGATGATCTGTAAGCCATAATAATTATGAAGAGATTCTTAAAACACATTTAATGAAATTAATTTTAGCTTACAAATTTATTATTTTGGTAACTATAAATGAAAACATGTAAATTCACATTTTAAAAAATATTTAGAATGATTTTATTAATTTTTATTACTTCCCATCCAGATCTATTTGATGAGATTGAAATACAATTGAAATACTATAAATACAATTCAAGATAAACTAAGAAAAGTATAAATCAATAGTCTGATACTTTAAAATGAAGTACAAAGAAATGGAAGTTTATTAATATGTGCACAGAGGTAGCATACCCCTAAACCAAAACTTATTAAAGATATCAAAAATTAAAAAGAAAAAAATATTTGCAACACAGAGAAAAGTATCCCAAAATTTCTAGAAAATATAACAGCATGTACGAAAACAAAACACATGAAAATCCTGATAAAAGAAAATTCTGTTTAACAGCTAGAAGTTTGTCCATGAAGACAGAAATTGCTTAGGAAGGAAGCAAATCTAAGCGTATAAATATGATTTTTGGACAGTACTTACTGTTCATGCAAAAGTCTTTTCTTTTACACCTTTTTGTGACAAACACTGAGACAAATTATAGTAATTTTATATGGTTCTTTTCTGTTGTTCAAAGTATAGTTGTCTTCTATATTAATGAATCAGACAGGATGATTTGGGAGTTAATGTATGTAAAATAAGTAACTATCTCTTTTGTGACTGTTTTAATGATTATGAGTAACAGCCTGCAAATATCTGATCTCTTAGGCAATTATTGAAAGCCACTTGGCTGACTAGAGAAATCTTTCTCAATTTATTCAACTATTGATCTCCTATGTGTCTTTCAAAATCCAACCCAAACATTACATCATTTATTCTAACGTGAATAACTTCCTTTTGGAATCATATTTAGCTAATTGTGAAATTTATCTCTACATTTCTGTTTTTTTAATCTATAAACAGATATTAATTAATAACACATACTTTATGTGAGTTCTGATAATAAAATACAAAAATAAATGCAAAACACTTCCATTCAATACACTCTAAAATACGTTTCTTTCATTCCCCAAGGGAAGCCTTCCCTGTGCCCCGCTAACTTGGTTTGGCCATCTTATTTACTATTCATAACATCTGAATACATTGTTATTGGAAAATACTGAAAGTACCCAAATCTTTTTCACCCCCTCGCCTGTAAGTTCTTCAGGAGCTTTAGGTATCCTCCTTGAACAGAGTGTTGGGTATGATGGACAAATGTTATCTGTTGGAGGGAAGAATCACTTAAATTGTCTGGGAGAAGAATCACATCTATGCTGCAAAGTCAGTTGTGGCTGAAAAAGTAAAGTACATACTACTTCAAAATTGTGAACTTTAACGATGCAAGTTTCACGCCTGTTACTATAACTGTGATTATTCTAGGTGAATTTTTTGGAGGGGTGGTATAAATCTAAAAGAGATTGCTCAATAAAGTACTTACTTGCTCTTGATGTTGACTGAGTGGTCTAGAGTGGACCAATCTTTCTGGCAGCTTTCGATCCAGACCATGTCCATTTTCCAAACGAGACTCCCTGGGTTTGTCAAACCAATCTGTTTCTTCACGACGCAGATGGTAGGCTTTGGGGACCAAGGAAATATCAACCATTGTAACCCCAACTAGTACAAATGATAGAGGGCAACGAATGTTTTCAAGGACAATATGCACCAGGCTTGTTAACCATTCATGCATTTCAAACACAACTCCAAATGGAACAAAACCATTCCCAATACTACATTTTAAAAACATGTATTATGGAATAACCTAGAAAAACATCATCCACACACCTGTGCAACCCCTCAGAGCCAAAGAAAACAAAACAAAAGTAGATTTTAAATAAGAAAAAAATAATTTAGAGAGTAATTGAAATAAATAAGTGAACATTCCTTAGAAGTCATTTTATTCAACCATTAGTTCCCACCTCTTCACCTCCTCCATCGCCCATCTCTAGTCTAAGGAAAATGTATTCCTCAAATACAGAAGATTTTGTCACTTTCCCACTATCACATCAAACAGGTACATATATGGATATGGCTGCTGGCTTTGACTATCAAGTGAGTACTTTTTGAAAACATTATGTTTTTATGACATTCATAAATAAAACATTATTTCTACAAAAATTCCAGATATTATTGCTAGGAACGTATGTGCCATAATCATCGGGTGGCCTAATGTTAAAAAAATATGTCATTTATAATTTTTTTATTAAAAATAACAATTATTTTCTGTGAGATCTAGGAATGAGATTGAAGAGTTAATTGACTTTCTTTTGTACTTATAATGTAACAAAACTTGACATTTTAAAATACTTTTCTGAAAATACAACCATTTTTAAGTACATAATTATTACTTCAGTTCTTAGTACGTCTAAAGTTTTTTGAAGCTATTATTTAGTGACCAAAAATTCTATTTTACCTAATATACAGAATTTAACTTTATAAACATAAAGTTTTATTCTTTGTAAAAAGATCTGTAATTAATAGCCTTTGGAAATATTTGTTGCTTCCTAAAAGGGAGATGGAGCAGCTTTTTCAAGTGCTCATCCTAAAAGATTGGTTGGCTATGGTATCAGTCTATTCTTTCTGGAAAGTTAAGATTCTACAATGCCACACTGTTGAATTCTATCACACTGTAGCTTTCTTTTAACATCCACATACCTGATTGCCTTCTCTTTCAAAACCTTCTCCCATGACTTTTTTAAAGACAATTTTTATTATTTCTTTGCTAGCAGGGCTGGGAAAACCCTCAGGATGTATACTATCACTTACTTCTACCTCCTGTGATCCTGGTCAAAGGTAGTAATTAACCACAACATTTCTTCAAAAAACAAAAGAAAACAAAAAAAAAACCAAACAAATACAAAAACAGGAAAAGATGAGAAATGTGTCATAGTTTAGTCAGTCTTAGATTTGATGAAATACACTGATATGTACCTGATCTGTGGTCATATATATGCTTCTCTGATCTCCCCTCTTAGATTCTAAGCTGCTTGAGGGCAAGGCTCATATCTTTATTTTTATTTCCTTCCCTCAAAACTAAAAACAATGCCTTGAAAATGTCATAACATTCAATAAATATTTAGAAATAAATAAAACAGAAAAATTAGCCATCAACTAGAGAAAAAAGTTAAATTTTAATTATAATATGCATGTTTTAAAATAAAATAAATATTAAATTTCCCCTTGGACTTTATTAACAGTTGCACAATCATTTCTCATAATCTACTGGATATTTATGTTTTTTCATAGTTACAGTTAGATATGAATTGACTATATTTATGAAAAAATACTTAGTGTAATAAAATTTGATAAGCAAATAGAAAACAAATCCATTATTTAATCATCAGACTAAAATGTTATGATTGTCCCAACATCAACACTATTTTACCTTACTTTTTATATATTTATTTGATATTTATTATGAAAAAATAATCTATACCGATTTTAATAAATTAATATATTGAATATGCAATACATGGTTTCACTTGGATATATAATTCTGCTTATTACATTTGAAATACAATCCTTTAAAACATGTTTTTTTTATTTGTGTCTATACAAATAAGGCAGAATCCCATCATACTTCAAATTTTGTCAATTTATTTACAATTCTAATAATATATTTTGATTGTCTGATATTTCTTATAATTCTATGTGTCAGATAGGATGTCTAGCATGCTTTTTATTTATTTTTTAATTTTGTTTTATTACTTTAAGTATTACAAAGAGGGTTAAATAAGTTTTCATTTTTTCCCCTTGACCTTCCTCCGTCTTCCCCTACCCCCCAGTGTCTTGTGTCCATTGATTATGCTTATATGCATGCATACAAGTCCTTCAGTTGATCGATTAATCCCCCCCCAACCCTCCTGACCCTTCCAGCTATAGTTTGACAGTCAATTCAATGCTGTTCTGCCTCTGTATCTGTTTATGTTCATCAATTTATAATGGTCTTTAGAACCACCAAGAAAAAAACCTGATTGAATAAATCTGCTTTTATATTAAATTCTGTCTTTATAATTTATAGTAAGTTAGATATAAATGCTAGTTATTTATAACTACAATTATATTATTAGCCATGGTAGTTCTGCACTTTAAAAATTAAATTTTATAATAGCATTTTCCAAATTAACTTAAATAATTTGCTAGAGATTAACATTCCCCTTTTTTAGACTGACTGATATTTTCTTGTATTCTTAAATGTAAAATACAAGTAAGCTATTTTGGGATCTACATAATTCACAGCCAATTACTACATGAATAGTTTAATTCTATTTAGATTCATTCAAACTGGTCATTACAATAGCCAGTATAGAAGAAAGTGATTAGTTGTTGGAATTTCACTAGAAAAAGCAGTTTGTCCTCCAGATCCAGTGATTACTTTCGTCCTTTTCAAATCTAGATTTGAATTTCTAAAGTCATATTGACGGCTAGATACAGAAATAGGAAGAAAATCCTTTTCATGAAAACATATTTTCCTGTGAGTTCTCAAAGAAAATGTGTGATTTAAAAGAGGAGATACTCATGTTAGTTTAGTGCTTTGCAGTCTCCAAAGGCATGAAGCAATATACTTTTATTTGATCAAAAATATTTTATTTCCATGACTCAAAACCATGCCTACATTCAAATAAACCACAGAGGATTCATGATCCAGAATCACAAGTCCTCTTGGTATGAGCAAGCCTCTTTACATCTCTGTACCTTTCCTCCCTCATCTTCAAAATTAGATTTGGATTAGGTAACTTTTAAAATATTATGGTTCTATATGATTAAACAACAACAATGAAAACACCATAGGCTAGTTTTTAGTTAGGTATATACTTGCCTTAAATCATTTATTCAACATGAAAAACCAGTTAAACAATTTAGGGCAAAAAAAGGGATGATGCAAAAAGCAAAGTCAAGGAAAAGACTAAAAAGGGTAGACCTGGAGGGCTTCAGCTTCAACTAGGTAAACTCATAAAAGCATTGTACAATATTTGAATTGTAAACATAAATAATACTGTGTGTGTGTGTGTGCGTGTGTGTATAGATAGATAAGATTATTTATTGTCAATGTTATATTTTGTGTTAAGTTATCTAGTATATAATGCAAAGGTACAGACTTGGCAATAGTGGTATTCGTAATGAAAGATAAAATACAAACCTTTTATTTAAGAAGAATTATAAAATTCTGCATTATACCAATATTAGATGAGAACATTTTCTGAATAAATAAATACTAGTCTCACAAAAATGACATAAGTAATTTTCTATTACAAAGTCTAGCAGAACAGTACTTAATGGCTCAAAACCTGAATAATTTCATAAACTGAAAGAAACTGACAATTCTAAAAGGAACAGAAAATTTTAAAATTTCCAACTATTTAGCCAATAATGAATTTAAAGAATGACCATTTTATTGACACAATTATTAATAATGATTTTGGGAAAAAGGACATTGAACAAATCAAGCAAATAAGAAACACCAATAAAAGAATAATCTAAAAAGAAATAAAGAAAAGCATGCTATAAAATCTATGCACAAGATACAATTTCCATTTACAAAAAAATAAAATTGAAGTAAAGATGCAAAAGACAAACCAAGAAAAGTACAACACATCCTTAGAGAAGGAAGATGAAACATGCAGAAAAATGAGAGTTTGAGTTTTGAGAGTAACAAGGGATGCTGAGGCCCCATTTACCTTCACTGTCCGACATGGCATGTTGGAAGTCATCCATGATGAACGCTATGTCACGGTCATAGCCTCGAGTCCGGGATTCTTCTCTCATGTGTTGCTGAACTTCAGGCAATGAGTGACTTGATCCAAACTGATCTCTGGTGTCTGCGGATATTGGTGGCAGGGGTCCAGCTGCAGCTCTGGCCATTCCCATTGGCTGGCCGACAGGACTGAGTGGGCTTTCTTCTTCAGAATTCTGGGCCACAATTGGTATTCTTCCTCTGCTCTGGCTAATTGGCAAACTGGTAGGCTTAGTTCTGCCAGAGGGTGATGCGTGACCAAAGGAAACATCTAGAGCTTCAGCTTCTTGAGCTTTCAGTCTTAGAGAAGAACTGGAAGAATCTCTTTTTATTGATAAATCAAGCCCATAGACAGAAGAAGGCCTGGAAGAAGGTCTGGACCTGCTGCCACTACTGTACGGCTTATCCGCTTCATCCTGCAAGGCTGACCGTATGGTATTTCCTAGCGTGCCCAGTCCTGTGCCAAGAGATGATCCCACAAATTTTTGTTGCTCTGTAATATTTTTTCTGAGGCCAAAAGTGATTTCATCTTGAAGAAGCCTTGCTCTGGAAGAAATTCCACCAATAGAAGAAGTGCCAGAAGTCATATAGCTTGAATAATCAGGTTCCAGGTCTCTACTTTCTTGAATAGGTGAAAATTTTGACATTTTAGGGTCCATGAGTGATTTCTTATGCTTCGACTGCTTTTGATAGAGTATGGCTGCTGGGAGTTGCTTTGCTGCTTGTTTTTCGAGTGTGAGTCTGCTAATGCTGTACTTCTCAGATTTTGGAAAATGTCTGTAGGTAGTATCACCATGGTAATAATGGGAGAGCCCAGCAAGGTGATCTAAGTTCTCTGCCCCTCTACGGAATTCTTGTTTAATCTGCTGTTTCAGAAGCTTTAACTCATAAGGATCCTCCATCGGATCTTCCTCTGCTTTCACGTAACTATGCAGTCTTGAGGAAGTCTGCAAAGGTGCTAGGAAATCTGTCACTTCTTGAGACCTCCGTGTCTCGGTGGTTCTAAGGAGGCGGTCTGTTTTTGACAGATCCTTTTCGTGAAGGTTAAATGCAGTGGTTAATGCTGCTGTTCCTTTGGTAATCTCTCCAATGTCATCAATTAGGACAAAATTTCGTGACGTATGATGGTCAATATCTGCATAAAAAGAATCTGCGGAAATGCTTGATATTGGACTGCTTGCCATGCTACTTCTCTCCTCCAACCCTATTCTCAGGTCTAAGCTGTTGTACTTACTACCAAGGTGGGAAACGGCGTATGTATTATCAGTGGAAACAGGTGCTATCATCAGGGGTTGGTTTCGAATCACCTCATAGTTTGAAGTGATCTTGGGCTCCAAATACAGTGTAGTTTGCCGTGGCTTCTGCTGTATCACCATCATCTGTGATGGTAACTGATAAGAAGGTTGTGGGGTTGGTGTGGGTTGAGCTTGAGGTGTGAAGGACATGGTGGCCACAGCTTGGAATGTTGGCTGAGTCTGGTAAGGTGAAACTTGCTGGTGGTACAAAGTTTGTTGCTGAAAATGGGATTGCTGGGTGTATGGGGTGGGTGCTTGGGTAGGAAGAGCAGGAGATGAGTACTGGTATTGCGTATATGGACTCGTAGGAGGAACTAGCTGAGATTCTGTTTGGGTTTGTGGGGGTATAAACTGGCTGAATTCAGTCTGGGGAGCAGTTCTTGGTCGCTCTATGCCATGCTGACTTTCTACTCGGGATGGCCTGGTGCTGCTCACCTCACTGTCAGACATGTAATCCCGTTCCTCAGCTACCCCCTGGAGGTAGGCTCGTTCCCTCTTTTCTCTCTCCTTCAACAACGCCTCTTTCCTCCTGTTAATTCCCATCTCCAGGTACCGTAACTTGGCATCAATCTCCTTCTCCTCCTCGTCAAGTTCTGCTTGCTTCTTTCTAAGTTTTGCAGACTCTCTCTCTACAAGATCGAGTTCTCGGTCTATATCCTGGAGAATCTTGGCTCGTGCCATTGTGTTGGTTCTGCAGATCCTTCTCCTGGAAACTGTGCCCATTGTGCTGTACGTCGACTGAGTCCCTGTTGAGGTCTCCTCAGGAGGTGGGTTAGGCAGAGTCCTCTTAACTTTTTTCTGGGCACCAGAAGATGTTACGGTTTGAGAACTTTTTGTCTATAATTAAAGAAACAAAAATAGTACTTTATTATCAAGGAAAAAATAAAGATAAAAAACCTTTACACTCTACATTTAAATGAATATGATTTCATATATGCTTTAGGTATGCAAGTATAATACAATAAAATTTTTATATATGATTTTAAGTATTAGCCACAAGTGAAATTAACTGAAAAATCATTTTTTTTTCTTGGTAGATTGGCTTTTTATTATTGTAACTTTTGCAACTTTTGAAGTTAGTTTTCAAATCCAGGACAGAACTCATTGCAGGTAGACTTGTATTTTAGTTAGAACCTTAGGAAAAATCTAAACACTGATTATCTATCACACTTAATATCAGATTATTTGCAGACTGTAATCCTAAAATATTTCTATTAATTATCCAAAGTTTAAGTTACATTTGTTAGAGAAAATGCTTATTTGCCACTAAGTTCAGCTGTTTGCCTCAATCTTTCTGTTCCTATTTTTACTCCTTAGAATAGCTGTCATTTCTATACTAATCATGAAATGTTTTGAAATTAAACCCTCGAGTTTTTTAATCATTTTTTTCTCTAAGAAAGAGTAATATCAACTAATTTCCCATTTAATCTTTCAATATTTTTGTGACTATTTGGGTATTTTATTTTCTTTCCACTTTATTATTCTTTTCTTTTTTTAAATTTATCTTTATTGTTGAAAGTATTACAGATGACACCTTAATTTCCCTCACTTACCCTCTCCACACCTACTCCCCTCTAGGCCTTCTCAACACTATTATCTGTGCACATGGTTATGCATAAATACATATAAATTCTTTAATCTCTTCCAGTACCTCCTTCCCCTCCTTCCTCCAAAGGAGGATTATAAACACCTATCAATTAATGCAACAGTAAATGTTGAACCTAAATGCAGAGAGAAAGCATACAAAACAAAGATGGTAACTATGAAATGGAGCAAATAAGTAGAATGAAGAGGAATTTCTAGGGTAGATACATATATTTTAAAAATTAATTTTTAATCCATTCATCTGCTGATGGCACTTTGGCTGTTTCCAAATCTTAGCTATGGTAAATTGTGTTGCTATGAACATAGGGATGCATA
Source organism: Murina feae (assembly GCA_004026665.1). NCBI lineage: Eukaryota > Metazoa > Chordata > Mammalia > Chiroptera > Vespertilionidae > Murina > Murina feae. The sequence continues at coordinate 9,742 of PVJC01007234.1, read as the reverse complement.
TGTCCTTTCTGATTGGTGTTAAAACTGTAGAACACCTACACGATGGAATACTATGCTGCTGTGAAAAGGAAGGAATTCTTATCATTTGCAACAGCATGGATGGAACTGGAGAGCATAATGCTAAATGAAATAAGCCAGTCAATGAGAAGAAAATACCACATGTCCTCACTCATCTATGGATAATAAAATCCATTATGAACTGGTGAACAAAAATAGATAACAGAGGCAGAGCAGCATCAAACTGACTGTCAAATTACAGCAACAAGGATGGGGAGGGTTGGGGGTGGTAATAGATCAACCAAAGGACTTTTATGCATGCATATAAGCATAACCAATGGACACAAAACACTGGGGGGTAGGGGAGGCCGGGGGAAGGGCAGGGGAAAAAAAGAGATATATGTACTAATCTTTGTAATACTTTATGCAATAAAAAAATTAATTTTTAAAAATATTGAGTGGATGCAAATATTATTTAAATGAAAGGTTGAGAAAATAAAAGGTTGAAATAAGAACTTGCTGTGATTAATTTTAAAGGTCTGGAGTCATGAACTGAGTTTCTCAGAATTCATTGAATAGAATGAGAGTATACTTGAAATCATAGGAAAAATAGAACCATGAGGAACCACAAAAGAAGACTATTTATTAATTAAGAGTAATGGTTAATAAAGTGAACTAGGAATTGATACTAGTTCTTACTACTTACTGCGCATACATGTATGAATTATTTCCTAATTTAACTTTATGAGACAGTAGGCTTAGTCAAACTCTTTTTCTTTTGTTAATGAAATCCTAGATTGAAGAAGCATTCCAGGGACTGGGGATTTCTAATTATCCTCCACAGTTGCAAATATTTAATCATTGATGACTTGTGTTAGTTAATATTTTGTGTGCCATGGATGTGAGTCATGGAAGTAAGAGACAACACAGGTTGGCAGAAGTTACATACTCACCGAATTAGCCTAGTTAGCCTCCACAAATCCAACTAGCTTTGCTGTTCTTCACTTGCCAACATTAATAGCTTTTACTCTGACTACAGACATAGTCACAAACGTGGAGATGGCTCCAGGTCTCCACCGTGTTTCTTATCAGTGAGAGGGAGTGTAACATAGAGCTTAAGAGCTTGTTTTAATCCTGGTTCTTCCTTTCATAAACTGTGCAACCTTTAGCAAGTTACTTAAACTTCCTGGGCCTCAGTTTTCTTAGATGTAAAAGAAGTTTAATATTTATCCTTACATTATTGTTTTAAGGAGTAAACAAGTTAAAAAAAATAAAGAGTCTCAATTACTTACTATCCCAGAGGGCAGACAGAAATAAAATAGAGAATCTAAAGTGATGTTCTGGCAACTTATAATTTAAGCATGGCTGATTTTAAAGACCATAAAAAATTTCTTTCTGCACAGCAAAAGAAACCAACAAGCCAGAACCGGTTTGGCTCAGTGGATAGAGCATCGGTCTGCGGACTCAAGGGTCCTGGGTTCAATTCCGGTCAAGGGCATGCACCTTGGTTGCGGGCACATCCTCAGTAGGGGATATGCAGGAGGCAGCTGATCAATGTTTCTCTCTCATCAATGTTTCTAACTCTCTATCCCTCTCCCTTCCTCTCTGTAAAAAATCAATAAAATATATTTTTTTTAAAAAATAAAGAAACCATCAACAAAACAAGAAAGCCCACTGCATGGGAGAACATATTTGCCAATGCTATCTCTGATAAGAGTTAAATCTCCAAAATTTACAGTGAACTCATACAGCTTAACAAAAGGGAGATAAACAATCCAATAAAAAAAAAAAAAGGGCAAAGGACCTAAATAGACACTTCCGAAAGAGGGCATACAGAAGGCCAAGAGACATATGAAAACATGCTCAAAGTCATTAATCATCCAAAGATGCAAATCAAAACAACAATAACATACCATCTCACACCTGTCAGAATGGCTATCATCAACAAATCAACAAACGACAAGTGCTGGAGAGGATGTGGAGAAAAAGGAACCCTCATGCACTGCTGGTGGGAATGCAGACTGGTGCAGCCACTGTGGAGAACAGTATGAAGTTTCCTCAAAAAACTAAAAATGGAACTCCCATTTGACCCATTAATCCCACTTCTAGGATTATATCCCAAGAAACTAGAAACACCATTCAGAAAGGATATATGCACCCCTATGTTCAGAGCAGCGCAATTTACAATAGCTAAGATTTGAAAACAGCCTAAGTGCCCATCAGCAGATGGGTGGATTAAAAAACTGTGGTGCATCTACACGAAAGCTGCTATAAAAAAGAAACTTTTAAAATTTGCAACAGCATGGATGGACCTGGAAAGCACTATGCTAAGTGAAATAAGCCAGTTAGAGAAGATAAAGATCACATGATCTCATTGATTTGTGGAATATAATGAACAACATAAACTGAAGAACAAAAATATATCCAGAGAAAAAGAAACACTGGACAGACCGTCCAACCTCAGAGGGAAGGCAGAAGAGGTGGTGGGTGGGTGGTAAGAGATCAACCAAAGGACTTGTATGCATGTGCATTAGCATGACCAGTGGACAGGGACACTGGGGCGGTGGGGGTTTGTCCTAGGGGGTGGGAGCAGCTGAGACGGGATTGATGGGAGGAAAAGGAGACATATGTAATACTTTAAACAATAAAAAAGAAAAAAATTTTCTAAGCTGGATATAACATAAGAGTATAGAACTCCAAAACAAAAAATAAAAACAGAGCAATAAAATTGCTTAGAAAAGCTGTATAAAAGGAAGTTCGTCATGTTTAAAGCTAATATAGTTGAATGCCATGATTAGAGATAGCAACAGCAATCTAGAAAAATCTTAGTGTTTAATAAGATTTTCCTTGATGACCAGCTTGGTAAAGGTGTTTCCTTGATGACCAGCTTGGTAAAGATAGATCTGGTGTCCTTAATCAGAAAAAAAGATTATCACACTAAATATAAATAAATGTATACACAAATTTAAATTACTTGCAAATAGCAGACCCATAGAAAGTCCTAACCTTAGAATAGATGGAGTTTGAAGGGGGCCTGGAAGAATATTCATTTCAATTTTATTCAGGAAGTAATTGTGATAACAAGCAAATACACTCCAAGGTAAGTTTTGCTGTCCAAAGTTATTTTATGTAATATATATCTTTCTCTGACTGCCTTATTTCACTTAGTATACTGCTCTCCAGTTCTATCAATGCTGTTGCAAATGGTAAGAATTCCTTCTTTTTTACAGCAGCGTAGTATTCCATTGTGTAGATGTTCCACAGTTTTTAATCCATCCATCTGCTGATGGGCACCTAGGCTGTTTCCAAATCTTAGCTATGGTGAATTGTGCTGCTATGAACATAGGTGTGCATATATCCTTTCTGATTGGCATTTCTAATTTCTTGGGATATAATCCTAGAAGTGGGATTACTGGGTCAAATGGGAGTTCCATTTTTAGTTTTTTGAGGAAACTTCATACTGTTCTCCACAGTGGCTGCACCAGTCTGCATTCCCACCAGCAGTGCACGAGGGTTCCTTTTTCTCCGCATCCTCTCCAGCACTTGTCGTTTGTTGATTTGTTGATGATAGCCATTCTGACAGGTGTGAGATAATACCTCATTATCATTTTGATTTGCATTTCTCGGATGATTAGTGACTACATCAGAATAGAAAGCTCCTGTACAGCAAAAGAAACCATCAACAGAGACAGCAAGATGGCGGCATAAGATAAACACCGTAAATGCAGCCGTGAAAAACTATTTCAGAAAAACCACGAAAAGAACACACGGACACCACTTGCACCCACAGGAAGGCTGGCCGAGTGAAAATCCTACAACTAGAAAAGAGTCTGAGACTCAGAGGAGCGGCGGAGGCAAAGTACAGAGGTACGGAGGCGCGTGCACGGGGCTCGGGGAAAGGGCTGGTGCCGGAGGTCGCGGTTCTTTTCCAAAACGGAGAGAGCCACAAGTTCCCAGAGGCTCTGAACTCCAGTTCCAGGCAAGTGTCTGAGGTCCCAGACACGCGGAGAAGGGGGACTGACTGGCACCAGGAGGAAATCCAAAGCGGGTTTCTCTCAGCGTTGCTTGCAGCAATTACCACGGGACACAGAGACCTGGTGTCTCTCAGCACAGGGCTGAGAAGCGCCATAGTTATTTGCTCCGCCCTGCCCTGAAAACTCCCCGAGGCCCCGCCCCTCCCAAGCTGCATCAGAGGCTTTTGCATATAAAAGACTGAGTAGCCTAAGGCAAAGGCTAACTCAACACCTCCTTAAAGATACAGGAGCCAGCCCCACCCAGTGGCCAGAGTGGGACTAACCTAAACAAAACAGATCCACAAGGAACACACTCAGGGCAAATGCAGTGAGCATAAAAGCCCCACTGAAACAACTCTTGCTCCATAAGGGTGTCTCCAGCACAGAAGTTCTCCCACTGTAGACACAGCTGACTCTCATAACCAAGTGGCTTAGAGGTTAATCCCTCTCAGTGATCGCCTAACTCAGCAAGGGACGCAGTCAAAATGTGGAGACAAAGAAGCAGGCCACAAATGACAGAAATGGAGGAAAGAAAACGACAGGATATAGAGTTCAAAACCACGGTTATTAGGTTTTTCAAGAAATTTCTAGAGACTGCCGATAAATTTAGTGAGACCGCCGATAAATTTAGTCAGCTCCTCAATGAATCTAATAAGACCCTCAAGAATATGATAAAGGGCCAACTAGAAATTAAGCACACACTGACTGAAATAAAGAATATTATACAGACATCCAACAACAGACGAGAGGATCGCAAGAAGCAAGTCAAAGATATGAAATATGAAGAAGCAAAACCCACCCAGCAGGACTAGCAAAAAGAAAAGAAGAAAAAAGAAAAAGGATCAAAAGTATGAAGATAGTGTAAGGAGTATCTGGGACAACTTCAAGCGCACCAACATCAGAATTATAGGGGTGCCAGAAGAAGAGAAAGAGCAAGATATTGAAAACCTATTTGAAGAAATAATGACAGAAAACTTCCCTCACCTGGTGAAAGAAATAGACTTCCAAGTCCAGGAAGCGCAGAGAACTCCAAACAAAAGGAACCGAAGGAGGACTGCACCAAGACATATAATAATTAAAATGCCAAGAGCAAAAGACAAGGAGAGAATCTTAAAAGCTGCAAGAGAAAAGCAGTTAGTTACCTACAAGGGGGCACCCATACGACTGTCAGCTGATTTCTCAACAGAAACTTTGCAGGCCAGAAGCAAGTGGCAAGAAATATTCAAAGTGATGAATAGCAAGAACCTACAGCCAAAATTACTTTACCCAGCAAAGCTATTGTTCAGAATTGAGGGTCGGATAAAGACCTTCACAGACAAGAAAAAGCTAAAAGAGTTCATCACCACGCAACCAATATTATATGAAATGCTGAAAGGTATCCTTTGAAAATGAGGAAGAAGAAAAAGGAAAGTAAAAATTATGAACAACAAATATATATCAACGAGTGAATCTAAGAATCAAGTGAATAAAAAATCTGATGAACAGAATAAACTGGTGAATAGAATAGAATCAGAGGCATAGAATGGAGTGGATGGACAATTTTCGGGGGTTAAGGGTGTTGGGGGTGCGTGAAGAGAATGGACAATAATTGTACACCTATGAATGAGGACAGTGGGGGGGCAAGGACAGAAGTTGGGGTGGGAAATGGGAGGAGAGGAGCTATGGGGGAAAAAGAGGAACAATTGTAATAATCTGAACAATAAAGATAAATTAAAAAAAAAAAAGAAACCATCAACAAAGCAACAAGAAAGCCCACTGCATGGGAGAACATATTTGCCAATGTTATCACCAATAAGGGTTTAATCTCCAACATTTACAGGGAACTCATACAACTTAACAAAAGGAAGATAACCCAATCAAAAAATGTGCAACGGATCTAAATAGATACTTTTCAAAGAGGACATCAGGAACGCCAAGAGACATATGAAAACATGCTCAAAGTCAAAGTTATTTTAAACAACATTTTTCTCAGGGGAATCAACTCAAACCATGTATCTAGTATGCACATGAAAATAATTTTTCCTTGTTCTGAGGTGTCAGGGCTATTAATAAAAGTAGATAAGATACACTATCCTAAGAACTTCAAATATCTGTATATGCATTATCTCACTGTCAAAATAATCTAAACTCAGTCTAAGGATGATTAAAGGATATCCATTCCTTCCATCTCCAAAAGTGAAGAAGATAAAAATAGATGCTGAAGAAGATAAAAATAGATTATTTATCAATTGCTATATATAATAAATATGGCAAAATTCAATTTACTAATTTATTCCACTATTTGTTAAATATAACTCCAATATCCATTTTTCTAGATACTAATGGCATAGAGTAAAAAGGCATGTGACTACCTGGACTTAAAACCTGTTTTCAAAGAACTCATAGAGTTAGGACTTTTTTTTATAATGTTGTATCAAGAAACTACTTCAAGTCTTTTGATAAATATAGCTCTTGTTAATATCAGAGACATAAAGACTTAGGAATGTATTTTTCATTTTATAAATATAGAAAACTGTAACAGCTGTTAGAAGTCAATGTTCATAATTCTTAAATATCTTGGATTTTTAAGTTTGTTCTTTCAGTTAAGCGGAAAATATTTTTATGAAAGCCTTTTACTTTTAGATAATGGAGCTGTGGATTGCTTACAAAGAGCAAATCCACACAGATTTATTGATAAATAAGATACTTTGATGGAGATAAATACTGTATAACCTGTTAAAAGATCATCAATATAACAAGCCAGAAGGTGAATCAGAGATTATATAAACAGAGTGTATTGGGATCCAGAATAAGAAGGGTTTACTTTTAGTTTAGGGAAGGAAAGATGGATTAAGACATAACAACTAGCCTGATTCTTGAAGAATGGATGGGACTGAAACAGGAGAATATTTTCTATGTGGAGGGAGCAACAGTATAAAATATAATTTTTCACAGAGGTACCAATGGTTTTACTTCATCCTAGTGATGAATTATTACCTGAGAGATGGAAGCACATTCAGAGAGTATCTGATGTAAATCGAAAAAAATATCATAAAGAACACCTTGAATAGTTGTATCTATTTAAAAGTTCCACTCACCCATTTTCTATTTTTACAGATAGAAAAGGCAATCCTAGCCTGGTCAAATTAACTCCAATATCATGTGAAATGCCGGGGCAAACCATGAAAATGTAAACATGTAATCATTGGCAATGATTTGTAACATAGTATAGTGAATAGCAATCAGTGTTGCTTTGTCAAACAGAAAATTGTGACAGCCCAATTTAAGTTCCTTCGATGACAATGCAGCATGTAGGTGACACAGAAACAAGAGATACAATCTGTAGGGCTTCAGCATTGTCCCGTGACATAATCATCAACATAGTTTTGGCCATAAGAATGAAAAGTGGTCTTATTATTTGTCAGGGATCCGTAATTATACCATGGCTATTCATGGTCAAGAATCAATGGAAGTAAGCAAATAATGTTTCTTAGCCTTGTCAGTAATGACATTTTTGACCAAATAATTCTATGTCAGGGGTGGAGGTGGCTGTTTTGCGCACCGTAGGATGTTCAGTGGTAACTCTAGTCTCTGCAGACTAGATGTGGTAGTTGTGTAGATAAGATGAAATCCTCATAAAGAGACCCTTGATCTATTATTTAATTATATCTATAGATAACGAGAATGCTAGCATTTGTATATCCGAGGGCCTTCGTCTGAATGGAAAAGGCAGGCTTCTTAGAGGAACTGGCACTTGAATTGTTTCTTGAAAAAGAAAACTCTTAGGGCAAAGGGTGAAAGAAAAAGATAGTCTAGGCTATAGTTACAAGCTGAGCAAATGAATAAAGATATAAATGTATTAGATATTTCTGTCTTGTTATAAATTTGTTTTATGATCCTATAATTAATCTCTTTATTAAATAAGGTAATTCTTATCTACTGGATTAACATAACAAGACTCAAAAGATATTCAACCAGGTTCATAAAATTATAGTTTTATTAGAGAACAGAAAGAAAAAAAACCACGATGTCTATAGCTATGAAAAGTAGTCCTTTCAGTATAGAAAATTAATCTTTATAGTCTAGCCTCATAAAAATCTTAGGGAATATTCCACAGATGTAATAACTAAGGAAAAATCAGAAGGTAAGAAATTGCCAGTCCAGTTGAAAAACTGTGTAAAGATAATTCTTTGTTAAAGGTTGTCAGTTACTTTAATCTCAAAGAAGAATAAATGATGGAATTAAAAAGAGAGTACAACCTTAAGAAGATAGCACGATTATTTAGTTTGAGAAATTACATACCAGAATCACTAAGAGAGTGCAGTTGGATAGCTAAGCTCAACTTTAAAATCAAGAAATCCTTGCCACCTTAAAACTAATTTAAGAAAAAAGAATTAGCACAGTAATTCTAATTCTTTAAAAATGAAGACGTTTACCTGATAGCTCAGTGAACATTTTTTTAAAAGTTGAGTAGAAATTGTTCTTAGGGTTTGTTCCACCCTGTTTGGACTTCCATCCAGAGCTTTCATTTGCTTTGTCGACGACAGTAAGTCTCTGTCTTGATAAGAAGAATAGTCGTATGTAGTGTCATGCTCTCTGACTTTGGTTTCTCTGTTGTGTATCTGGCCGTTCTTAGGATGTAAATATCATTTATAAAGAACTCTATGTTTTAGGTATTGGGAAGGTAGGTGAACATCTAAGGTTTTTCTCCTTCAATCAAGATAGTTCTTAAAAACATATGACTTAAGTTAGCATATATCTTTAATTTTTGGAAGTTAGGGTGAAGGATGATGATAAAGCTTAAGGAAAACAAGGCTGTAGACCGGAAAATATGCCTTTACACATCCTATCTCATAGGGAAGCAGATTTCTACTATCAACTGCCAATGTAAACATTAATCACCTTTGAGGGGTCTCCCCCACCCCAATATCAACAGTTTCCAATCTTAAGACAAAATAGCAGTTAAATGTAAAATACCCAGCATTCTAGTCTATGCACCGTATCACTAACAGCATGTTTCCAAAATAGACACATTGTTCAACACCATCCCACCCTCACCCCCATATAGAGTTAAAACACACAAAATGCTTAGTATAATAATGTCTATCACATTAAGAAAAAGACTTTAAAACTGACAGAACATTTAAAATCCATTAGAAATTGCAATAGGCACACTGCCTGGCACATACAAAACAAAGCCATCAAATTTCTTCAACTAGAGTACTGCGAATGATGTAATAACTAGTTTTTATGAACCAAAACTGTAAATAAGTAGCATTATCATTGCTATGAGACTATCACTGAATTGCTGACAAATTACAGACGCTTTTACCAATTAAGTAGCCTTGACTCTCTATTGCCACGGGAGAGATTTTACCATTTATAAATGTAATTGAAATAATTTTTCAAAACTAGTTTTTCTCTAATTGTTATAATCTAAACTAATAAAAGCGAAATAGTAAAATTAACCATTTCTCTGAGACAGGGTAAGCCACGCCCACCAGCCAATCAGAGCGGCTGTATGCAAATTAGCCCAGCCAAGAAGGCGGCAGCGGACACCCAGAGCCTCCGGGTGTCTGCTGCCACCATCTGTTGCCTTCCTGCAGGCCACACGGGTGGGGGGGCCGGAGGAGCGACCGCCCGCAGCCCCACACCTCCAGGTAGAAAGCAGCCTGGAAGTAGGTCTGTGATCGCGGGGGCTCAGGCACACACACCTCTGTGAGTGCCCGAGCCTCCACATCGATTTCAGGTGG